>DWDT01004898.1:0-10822 GCA_018245595.1 Microceris scylla
ATATGCTGATAGTAATGATGACGCTGAAATTTACACTCCTTGGTTATCGCGTCGTAGTATTAAGATATGCGTACATGTGGTAGCTCCCAAGTGGTCATGCCTCTAGATGAGAATTTAGCGATGCGGTCGTCAAAACCGATGCCGCCCACTCCGATCACGTCCATCTGATCCGCCGGGTTGTTCAGCGTGCCGTACAAGGGTCCGTCGTTGCCTATCGCCGAGACCATTATCACCTGCACATATATAAGTACATATGTGAAAATACAAGGAAACAAACTTGTTAACAAAACTCGGCTTCCGTGCATGAATGAAATGACGAATATGTAAGAAGTAAGTCACTTTTGTATTGAAAGAGAATTTTAGCGCTCGGTGCCCTCTGTCTACGTGCTTGGCTTATGCCAATACCTTTATAGGTATAATAATAATAAAAGAATCTAAACTGTTCCTGTTTTTAAATAAGGCGTGTTAATAGGTCTATCTTAATGGAAGTCATAATTAAAGATAAAAAGCAATTTTCCATTTACCGCCGATTTCGCAGAACATAATTATAATTATATTTATTTGTTTACCTTATTAGCGCTAAGCTCCCACACTTTATCCACGAACGGGTGATCCATGAAATCCGGACCTCCAATGCTCAAGTTGAGCACATCTATTTTCTTCATGATCGCGTAGTTGAACGCATCCAAAAACCATGACGTGTAGGACACCTAAGGCATGTAATCGTACACAATAAATAAAGCATCTCTAACATAACAAAACGTCATATTGATTTTGTACATTAAAATTCTAATACTAGGATATAAGTTGAGAACTGATCAGCTTAAAGGCAAGCGAGGCGTAGAACGTTCTAGAACGAATCTCGCTCGTTTCGTTCACCTGGTTGTTGGTGAATACTCTGAAGATGTGCAAGTCAGCGTCCGGCGCAAATCCGAGGCAGTCGGCGCGCGAAGCAATGACTCCGGCCACGAAGGTGCCGTGGCCGAGCGCGTCGTCCAGCGTGTTCTCGCCCGTCCAGTCCGTGCGCTCCTTCACGCGTCCAAAATGAGGATGGTGTCGTGCCAAGCCCGTGTCGAACACCGCAACCCTTATACCCTCTCCTATCATAAGAAGGAACTCATCATTAGCACCAGCATTCGAAAACCCTATGGATTGTATAAAACTAAATAAAGCAATGTAAGTATTAAATGAAAATAAAAACTTTTATTTAATCTCACACTGACCCGTAACGCCAAGTGACCACAGCAGGTCGGCTTTTAGCACGGAGGTTATTTGCCGCGGAACAGTTCGCAGCAGCTTCCTAGATGTGAAACCGTCCTGTAACAAATCAATGATGCCATCACTGTGTTACTTACGTCATAGCAAGCGGGATTTTTTTAACTCCCACGCTGGGCTACTGGGTGGAAAATAGCAAAGTACAATATCTCACACCGCCTACGCTACTCGAATATTACTTAAGATATGATTAGGCTTTTAGATACATACAAAGACGCAGTTCTAAGTTATTTGAATGTGCTAATAGTATCTACCTAATACACAATCGGTTTAAAACGTAACACTACGTCTATAATCCCCGAAAAGATGGGCAGAGGAGTGTCGTACACCCCAACATTTCACCAGTTAAATTTACGTCCTACTGTGGAATAACTAATGATCCTATTGCAACACACCGGGCACAAATCCAGTCTCCGAGCCACTATGAGAAGTTTGAACTAAAAACAAAATTCTAAGTTAGAAAACTACAATAGTACCCGATCCGGGATTAGAACCCAGGACCTCTCGATCCGCAATCGCGCTTGCAATCAATCGACCAACGCGGCAATCAATTTTTTTTAATAAGTTTCAATATAATTATTTTTATGATTACACACTCTTATCACTTTTAATGCCTATTTAGCATAAATATAGCTAAGTCATCGTTATCACTAATCTCCATTTTAAAATCATATTATTTAATGAAGATATTTACCACGTTTTGCATATAATTGCACAATCTCTTTATAATCTATTCTACATTTATCAGTATGAATATTCTCTATCAATAGAACATTTTCGTTGGTTAAATTTTATACTGGCGGAACTCAGGTGTGATTTTAAAATTTAATAGTAAAATAAATTTCGTTTATGATGACATAATGACTTAGTTGTTGGTTGGGCCACTTAGTGGTAAGTGGTCACCGTCGCCTAAGAACATTTACAATACTCGAAATGTGATCATTAAGTTGGCAAATTTCAAATTGTGATGCAAAAAGAGCTCCCCTTTAGGCCCTTCAACAATTTCAGAGTGCTCTTCATACATTCCATGAAAAATAACAATACAATACTTCAGAGTAATGATTGTGCGTTTAAACACGTTTTCCTAGGTTTATAAAGTAATTTAGGCGAGTGTAACTTTAGTATATTATCCTAACTTTGACACAATTATATTTCATTTGCTAACGGTGACGGAAATAATGATGAGGAAACCGGCACAACTTAGACTTTATAAAAAAAAATACTCTAAGTCGTGTGGAATGTGCCAACCTATGTTTGGCCAGAGTACTAGACTATTGCCCTAACCCTCTCATTATGAGAGGAGACCCGTGTTCCAATAGCGGAATGATAAGAGTAGCGAAAAAGAGAGAGAGAGAAGTAAAATACTTCATAGTCATGATTGTGCGTTTAAATTTGCTTTGTTAGCTTAATAAAGCAATTTGGGTGAGTGTAGGTACAATATATTGTCGTTTGCCACACGTAGAATATTACCTCCAACTGTTGTCCGAGGGACCGCAAGGTACGCGCGCGATGGTTTCTCCAACCCGAATAAAGACATCCACTTGAACCGCAATCATCCTAAAAATTGCTGGTGTTATCATAATAATATTTTCGCAACTTATACTCAACTGACAGATGTACATATCCAACAAAATGCATATATAATATGGTTACGGTACGTTTAAATTTATTCATACAAAATTTTCCTCAAGGCTACAAAAAATATTCATAAACACAACTTGAAAAGATCTTCACATATCAAGCTCTACCCAACCAAATTCTTAATCATCAAAAATAACGAAAACCGTGAGCGCACAAGTTTTGGAATAAAAATAAAATAAAAAACAAAACTATAAAATTTCGTTTTAATATTCTTTTCCTCACAGTTTCATC
Organism: Microceris scylla; assembly: GCA_018245595.1. NCBI lineage: Eukaryota > Metazoa > Arthropoda > Insecta > Lepidoptera > Hesperiidae > Microceris > Microceris scylla. The sequence continues at coordinate 3,148 of DWDT01004898.1, forward strand.
ACAGATCAGAGCTAGATCATAGACAATGTGAGGTCCCATGATACGAGGGGAACCAGTTGTTGGAGGAGCTGGTCTTTCCCCTCCATCCGATAAATGTCGCCTTTTAAGTCCTCCCATATGAGCATCAAGCAATGAACAATATCATAGATTATTATCTAGTATTTTTTTATCGTATAACTTTAATGAACCAACCTCTCGAACATATTTAATGGTGCGCTGGACTATCCGCTGCTCGGTCACACGCCTGACCGCTGGGTGGCCGCGCAACGCCTCCAACGCTGTTACACCCTTCTCTCCCAACACTATGACGTCGAAGTCGCTGGGATACTCCTTAGCTGGGTTCTCCCTTTGCTGAATAGTCCAATTTGATACCTATAAATAATGGGGAGGAATATTTCTTCATTATCTCTTTTTTAATAACAGTAGGCACACGTTTTTCTACAATGTCATCTCATGGTAAGTGAGATATGACCTGCGATGAAACACACTTGCCTAGAAAGGGCTTATTCACTCTTGTCTTGATTAGTCTGGTACCTACTTATGTTATAAAATCAAAATTTGTCAATGTAATCTAAGAGTATATAATATTATTTAATTTGCTGTACTATTTGATGTACATACAGAAAAAAGGGTAAGAAAAGAAAATAAAAAAATCTATCAATACAATAATTTTGAAATAAACATTAGATTAATTTGTATTTAATAACCATTGTCATGATGTCTGAATAGCAAGACCACATTTTTTGAAAGTACATAAGCATGAAAATATGTAATGCAAACTATTTAGATCATGTCAATAAGTATGTACTATGTATATAATGCCAAACAAATTATGTGAACAATTTATGAAAATATGTGAATTTTAAAAATTGATAATATCAAAAGTATTCTGGAACCATTGTCTGGTTATAAAGATTTGTTATAAAGTAAAATTTCTTTCAAGCAGCAATTTCATCATGGTCATGAACAAATCAGTTATGGTTACAGGTGTACGATCTCTTGGAATATGATTTGTGATATCATAACATTAAGGTAACTGAACTTTACTTTACCAAAATCATTCAAATATTTTTGGGGAAACCTCATAGGTATGTCACAATTTCTAAAAGTTCTGAGACTGTGGTTAAATGGACAGATACAACAAAGCCCAGGGATTGTCTAGTATTATGACAAATTACATTGAATTACTCTATATCCATATGAATATCTTTCAAGAGTGTATAAATTTGTTTATTAACCTATGATTATATTTAGTCTAATTGCATTCAGCAATTATAATCATGAATAGCAAAGCCAATTGTTTTTACTATTAATTGATAACATTTTACCTGCAGAATATAATTGTGATTTTATTATTTAAAAAACGTAAGCTCACACCAATAATTCCCAAAGAGGTAGACAGAGGAGTGTAGTACATTCCCACGTTTAACCAATTACATTTAGGTCCCTTGGAATAGGTGGTGAGCCTATTGCCATAGACCAGACACAGATCCAGACTCCTAGTCACTACTAGAAATTCTTAACTAGACAAAATCTAATCACACCAGACCTGGGAATTGAGCCCAGGACCTCCCGATTGGCTGTTACACTTGCAACCACTCGACCAACAAGGCAATTTTTTATTATTATTCAATAGAGAAAATTAATTATTTACTACCACACAGCAAAAACTCCTATTATTTTGTTATTTATTTGTTGTTAATGCTCATGACCCTTGGTGTAAATTGTATTCTAAGAATGATATTTATGTGCATTTGTAATTGAAGTATTCATAAAAATTTTACCAAAAAAATACTTTTCATTATTTAAATGTTTGTTTCTTCTCATGGAAATGAAATTATTATTATTTGATCCTTTGATTATAATGAGGGTTATTTTAACCGAGACTTCTAACAAGTAATAAAAAAATTTAAAATTGCATTATTAAATTGAGTATTGTTGAGTATTAATATTGCCAGTAAGGTTAATTTCATATTAGTAAAATAAAGAACATATACTGTGGATATATTGAACATATTTTGAATCAACCTATTGTTATCAAAATTTGTTTTTAGGTGATACAATGTCTATCTCAATTTATACATGACATTTGTCTCGGGAAACAACTTTAATCATGCAACAAACATGAGACAAATAAGATATCAAACTTAAATATTTTATTCATTTTTTCATAAAAAATTTAAATGTTCACATAATATGTCTATTAGGTGCATATCAACAGGTGTTTGTTATAGATGTCAATAACTCTGCTTGGAATGTCGAACATAAATTTATATAAGGTCTTTATAACAGATTGCAACGGACTTGTAAAGTTAAGTGAGGCCATACCTGATTAGAGGTTGAATTTGTTAGGGTCAGTGGCAAAGTTTACTTATTTGATCACATAACTTCTTCAATCTTGATTGTATCTTTTGTAATCAACAAATATAATAAAGAAGACTTACCCCTGCATTTTTCAGAGCTGCATTTATATAATTTCGTCTAGTGATTTCGGAAAAGTATCCTTTGAATGTTATTATGTGTTCATTGCCGACAGTATCGGAATTAAATTCGTAGTCAATTTGCGCTTGATTTGTAATATTACATAATTTATCAAAATCGACAGTGCTTTCACTTCCAAATGAAGATATTACCGTAGAAAACAAAAACGCTAGTATTAAATGGGTCAACCCCATAGTTTCAGCAAGCTGAAGGAAGCACTTTTTTACACTCTTTTGTTTACCATAAGAGTAAGCGAAATTTTTTCTTACTCCCTTCTCCCTTTGATTCAATCATGGTAACTTATATTGAATAATTTTTCGCCGGGTTCAAAACTAAAAAAAGGTATTTAAATAGACACGATTAATATTTGAATTCACAATTACGACGTGAGTAATATGCGGCTTTACTTTTATTGAAATGTACCTACTCTGTGATAAAATAAAATGACATCTATGTCCACAGACTATATTCTAAGTGTTGTATTTAAATTGATCGGATTTGTTAATAATTTACATTTTGATCAGACTGCAATGGATAAAGACACAATATGAATGTTAATGATTGATAATATACTAATAAGAATACAAACTTTGCGGAGTCTACATAGAATAAAATATAGTAAAATAAGAAATGGCTTATAATATTAGATTTTTATTTATAACAATGTGTATTTTATGTTACAGCGTGGTGTCCACTAGGCAACTTCAGGCGATTATAAGACCTCTAACTGTGCCAGTGGATTTAAAAGATAAATATTAACTTCATTTTTTAACATTTATGTATCGTTTATGTCTTGCCGCTAATGTATTATTGCGCAAAGCTTGGTTTCAATAAATTTTTCATCCAAATATTTTACAGCTAAAAAAAATATTTGGAATAAAGTGGTAACTGGATGATTGCATGATCGGCTTATAAAAATCATACACAAATTAAATTCCATGCAACTCATTTAATTCAGCGACAACTGTTTTATGTAGTAAACGTTCAGACAGATGCCAAATCGTTTTGACAAATTAGCATATTTTGATCTTAATTTAGGAAAACTCTTGTTTACAATTTAGCGGATTTTTCAATACTAAGTGCGGTTAATATACAATTTTTAGATAATGGCATACGATTTGGGTCAAAGGTTTTCTTCAGCACCCACATATTACAGAATATTAGATCCTGGTGCATATCAAAAAATTAGTAGTCCCATAACACAAGTAAATAAAGTTCCATTTCTTTCAAACACACCCAGATGTACACAACCAGGAAGACATTTATGGACTCATGCTATATACAAAACCGATGTTCCGACGAATATTTTGAATTGTACTGCTTTTAAGTCTAAGTTGCCACGTTTTCCTTATGAAGCCTTAACTGATGAAGATATTAAGAAAATGTTATGTCAATGTGGTATCCAAAGTCCTTGCCAGTGCCCAACAAGTGAATATGAGGATGAAATAGTTATATGTCAGGGTAAAGTTCGCAGACGTATATTCAAAGGGCCACCTCCGAGGGTAGGCTCTAGAAACGAAAATAAAACTGAAGTAACCAATGTTCAGCCACCTTTTTATAACACAAGAATCATTGAGTCGACCGCTTTTTATAAAGGCTGCAAATGGAGTCACAGGACTTCAAAAAGGTCAGTCAGTAATCTTTTCTCAGGACCAGGTCCAGCGGATTATAGCACGGAACATGAACCCCGTGAAGAAGATATATGCGCTGAGAAAGTTAGAGCTTATAAGCGAAAGACATCAAAGCAATTACGTTACATTGAGGCAGTCCAACAAAGAAATATTAGAGAGGGGTTACCTGGTCCAGGAAGTTATACCCCAAAGAAATTAAAAGGAACAGACTTAAGTTACTTAGGTCCAAAAGCTGAGAGGTTTTCAATAAGTAAATACGATATTCGACCAGGCCCGTCTGATTATTTGGTAAAACGAGACTTTGAAAAGCCCCAATTACCAGAGAAACTTTGCCGGGCACAGCTTGTAGCACCAGCACCTTTTGGCTGCAAAGCTATAAGATTAAAGCCTATGGTAGAAAAAGGCCCCAGTCCCGCCAGTTACAATCCTAAAGGTAACATATGTAAATTCATGCATTGCTCAAAGGCGCCCTTTGGAACTTTATCTGTGCGATTTAGAGAAACTATAGATGGAGATCAGAAGAGCGATAATGAAATTGCTGATGAGGAATTCGGAGATCAGAGAAAATCAGTAGTTCAAAACCCGTGTTTGTTGCCAACATGGGAGTTCAGATCCCAAACAGTTAGAATGAAAAAACTTCTTAAAAGGTTGGATGAACCTGGCCCAGCCGACGTGCCGCAACGTAGTATCAAAGTATTGAGATCCCTGCAATTACAAAGTGCAGCTCCATTCTTTTCATCAGATGATAGATTTCGCCCATGGTTTAATTGGATCCCGGTACACGGTGCTGAAAACACCCCAGGACCATGTTACTATTGTTTAGAAAAACCTAAATGTCTACCTGCGGTACATCGAGGACCATTAATGAGATCATTGCGATTTAAAAATGAAAGAGCATGTACGCCCGGCCCTAATCGATATAACGTTGGCGGCGGTATTGAAAATATATTATCCACGCATAACCAAAGACTTAAAACCACTATGGAAAATATGCACAAATTTTATTGGAAACCGAAAATTAAAGCCAGTATGTTGGGTTTTGAAGAGAGAGAAGATATGCTATTAAAGAGATCTATAGAGTTATTGAATACGAATGATATATAAAAATAAACAATACAAGAAGAGAAAATAGCATAAATCAAGAAACATGTACAATTCTAAAATGAGAAAGTGGTGGCAAATTAGTTATCGTATAAATACCATAGACATTTTTCATATATGTGAATAGATTTTTAATAAATTACAGCAATGACGTGTACTACCCCTAAATAAACTATTAAATGACTAAATTTATTTTTGATATTTCAATAATATAAAAAAAAACTCTTTACTTATTTTAAAAGTATGTGGTTTACTAATAACTCGCTTACGATCTGATAATTCACCTACGGTCTGGGGTGCAAGGGGTTCCAACCAAGAGGGGTGCAAGGGGTTCCAACCAACATCTAAGGAGCCCAAGGCAACCTCACCTGCACGCGGTGCACGCTGCTATAACAGACGGGGCTCTGACGACGAGGCACGGATAAATGCTCTGATCGCCGACGAGTAGCAGCGTCCGCGGTGCGAAAAGCTCTGTCTTGCGACCAACCTCCGAGCCGCATGCCCGGCGTGGAGATTACGGGGACAAACGCCCCATGAATAGACACAATAAAAAATGGCCCCCAGTTCCCAGCCGCCCTGCTATTCCTGGCTATGATAGCGTCCATGGTAACGACAGGGCAAGGGGGGGGGGGTGTTAAGAATCACCGGCCTACGTACGACTACCACAAACATTTGACCGTGGTTACGTATAACGGACGTACACTGAGGATTGATCAGCATCTAACGCAGTTGGAAGTAGAACTGGAGAACATTAGGTGGCATATCCTGGGGTTGTGTGAAGTCCGTAGAGAGGTGGAGGACACCATCACTTTAGGCTCGGACCACCTTTTGTACTAACGCGAAGGTGACCAAACATCTCATAGGTGGCATAGGGATACTCGTCAATAAGGTCCTCTCTAACAATGTTAAAGTAATCTCGAGTGTGTCAAACAGGGTGGCGTACCTGATACTTCGGCTATCCAAGCGGTGTAGCATGAAGATTATTTACGTTTAACCACCGGACAGAAACACTCAGGTGAAGAAGTAGAGAGGCACAAAGGCACACTTCAACTTGTTATGGGGGACTTTAACGCCAAAGTGGGGATCCAGACTGGAGACGAATCTTGTATAGGCCCACATGGTTACGGATTCAGGAATCACACGGGGGCAAATGCTGGTTAACTTCCTAGAGAGGTAGGGGCTTTTCTTGATGAACTCATTTTCGAGAAGAAGCTCCAGGATCAAAAATGATACTATCCGACAGAAAACCATAAGTACCGTCATAGCTCAAAGGATTAGCTCGTTCAAGTGGCAATGGTCTGGGCAGATCTGCTAGAGAACCAAAAACCGGAGCAGTAGGCGAGTTCTGGAGTGGAGACCGCGGCTCGGCAAACGTAGTGTAAGACACCCTCCGGCCCGGTGGGATGACGATCTGCGAAAGGCTGCAGGCAGATGCTGGATGCGACAAGCCGAGGAAAGGGCGCGATGGCGCTCATTGGTGAGGCCTATGTCGAACTGTGGACTGAGATAGGCTGTTGATGGTGATGATGATCTGATAACACTGTCGATGTATTTTTATTGTTAAAAAAATATTTAATGTTATTTTTTAGGCTTTCTAATGTCTCGTCTTAAAAATCGATTTAACGGCCCAATAGTAAAAGAGTAGCAGACAGATTTATGGGTATCTACTTTAAAAATATACCGATGTTTTTTTCGATGCAATACATCGAGGCTATGTATTGATATTTTCCGATGTATTGAATATAAATATCGATGTTTTCTAAACAACGAGTACTTTTTCTAACATGGCAGGCATCAAAAAGCTGTGGTCAAACCACCCTAAATCCATGCAAACAAACTACAATTTAAAAATATTGTATATTTTACAACGGCACTTTCTTTACCTGCAAGTCTGTTGTGTGTTAAAGGACGAATGGATTTTTTTTCTTCATTTTCACTCGCGCCATGTCTAATTCAACATTTTCCTCGGGACAACACATACCTCACTCTCGCAACGACTAACAACCCGGAATTATACCTTTTAAAATAGTTCAAGATTAACTGAAACAGTACTAACTACACATCAATAACTGTTTATTATTGATTCGATGTTATCGGAATATAGGTCGATGCATCGACTAAATTCACAGCTTTATAAAATATCTGATCGTTTTCCTTGCATCTTATTATAAACATCGAGTGTATTCGATACATCGATGTAAGTAGAATATCCGAAAGTAATCGTTACCTTATTGTTTATTAAGTTATTATAACAAACAAATAATAATTATTTGAAAAATTTCTAATTAAAAATGTCATTAGTACAAGAAAAATAATTGATTAAAAATATCTAGTTTTAATTTTGTTTACCTCATATTATGCTATTGGTCTTAACTAGAGTGGGAAATGTACAGTCAGCTGCAATGAAATGTATCCACCCAAAAGTTCAAATTAATGTACACGCCTAATGTTGCAAAAGAATG
>DWDT01004899.1:0-10822 GCA_018245595.1 Microceris scylla
TTAAAAAAAGGTTCTTTGTATTAAAAACACTTTTATGTTTTCTTAATTGATTTCTAAATAAAAAAATCCACGCGGACATAGCTAGTATTTGATAAGTAGCTGTTCCCGCGACTTCGTTCGCATGGGAGTCAAAACTTTTCTAAAATTAAAGAAGCCTAAGTTACCTTCTCCTTATTACACCAGCTATCTATCAGTGAAAGTCCCGTCAAAATCAGTCCAGCCGATTCAGAGATTAGCCGGAATAAACAGACAGACAAAAATTGTAAAAAAATATTATTTTGATATATGTACCGTGTATACATATACATATATGCATTTATTCAAAAGCGAGTATTTTAATATTAAAAACAGACACTCCAATTTTATTTATTTGTGTAGATAACGCAGGAAGCCGGTTGATATGAAATTCTGGTTAGGAAGTTATCTTAGCCTTATCGTTTAAAATAAGTCGGCTTTAAAAATGTATATTGTGAAAATATGTTGTGTATGATTTCCAGGTGTCGGAGCCAGGCGCTCGGACCACATCGACGATATACTGTTCACGGAGTGGAGGCGCTGCGAACCCGAGTGGACCGCGCTGCACTCGGACGAGGCGGTCGTCAAGAACCAACTCTTCGAAAGCATCTTCCAGAGGATCCTCACAGAAACGGTCGACGAGTATAAGAGAACTGTTCTCTGTGTTAAGAACAATGTCGAAGAGTAAACGTTCTGCTAGCACTAGACGCGTGAGGAGCGTAGAATAAATTATCTGTGCTAATTTACTATAAACTACTGTATGTTTACATTGTTAACGAATTAACTAGTCGTTGTTATATTAAGAAGCTCTAGGAATACAAAGTCGTTACACTTGTATTGTTTTATTGAAATATATTTCCGGTAACGTTATAAGACTTTTTCTATAGGCGATGTAAAAAATTTAGATGATGCTATCAAAAATATCATGGATATTATGTCTTCCCTAAATATTTTTAGACGACACCTTTATACGTTATACACACACACACACACACATACATGTTAATCAGAAGAACATTGATTTTATTAAAGTTTTTATTTATCAATAATAATAATAATGAAAATATCACATAATTCTTACATTTTTTACTGACTAACAATTCTATAAACACTTTTAATACAAATCTTGTGTTCAGCAATCGAAGATCAGGGTAAAGCTTATTAAAATTGTGATGTGACTACTGCCTATTGGTTTTCTTAAGCAAAATTTTGACATCTGCTGTGTTATGATGTCAATTCAAAATAACACAGAGGCACGGAAGTTATGCATATACATGTATATACATGCATATGCATATATGTTGTGCCCTCTACAGACAGTATTCTTATAACTAAACTTAACTTTTACAAAATACAACATACATTTACTTTTATTTATATATAAAAACAAATATAGTGTATGTATATTATTAGATAAATTAACGTTATCTTAATGCCATATGTATACCATATTCTATAACTATTTGCACAAAAGCTAGTATAATAAAATAAATTATACTAGCTTTTATGCAATATAACTTTGTGCACAAAAGCTAGTGATTGGCAATTATGTAAGCGAACACTATAATCAAAGAAAGATTTGCCATCACTATGTGATTCGAAAATATTTACTCTAGACAACAGTTTATATAACACAAACGCCTTAAATACTGGTAATAAATTATAATAATTTTATCAATGTTTAAATGTGTCTAGTGGATATTGAAAGTTCTATGTGTGTTTTTTTTAATTACATCTGTGATGATCCGACAGTTATAAGTGTCACTGGTTCTCTTGTAGCCACTGAAACGACACAAACTACACATAGTCTTCATTGCTAAGTAGACGAAAGAAGTAGTTGCACTGACACAATCCATAAAGAAATACATGATTATATTCTTATGTAACAATTGTTAAACTAATCATCGGCCTTCAGAATAGACTCCAATGGGTTTGGTCCCTTCCTCCGAGGATTTGAAGGCGCCCTAATTGCTTCAGCTGTAACAAAGCGTTTTCAAATATAAACTTAAAATATAAGGTACTGGAATTGTTCCTTAGAAATAGAAAGAAATATGTTAAATCATACTCTGTATATTTCCCTATTCTTATTTATTACCTATGTATTTTTCCTTTTAATTACTTTTCTTTCATTTTTTGTTACATTTTTTTCTTTTTTTTAGTGTGTAGGTATACGATTGATAATTTTGTCATCTTTGTTTTAAATTGGAGAATAGCAGATGGAGAAGAGAGAATAGCAGAAAATGTGACATCACGTCCACAAATATCCTTCTATTTGTTATATTTCTCCTAACTTTTTCATTTTCTCTTTTGTTTTATTTGTTTTTTTTTTCTTTCCTTTTATTTTTGTTTTTGGTAGGTATTAATTCTTAAATCTACAAGCGTTGCGCAATTTACACGTATCTGATGTATCTTAAACGTGTCGTTCGCTAAGCGTACATATTGTACTGTTAACAATGGAAATAATTGGGGTCGTCCGTTGGCAACCTTTACATCCTTTATTTTATTTAAATATGTATCAGAGCTATTGTGTTAACATCTAGAGTCGACACTCTGACACGGGCTTGGCTCAGAGATGCCTATCGATAGATTTTTCCGACTAGTACAACGTAAATACGTATTGCGAGAGTCGACTTCTAGATAATATCTGTTTTTGTATATAATGTAACGTATTCTTGGAAGCAATTGTTGTGGATAAGCAATTGTAGTGTACGTTGTCGGCGTATCTGCGCGAATCAATTGAGACAGGCATCTCTGTCCTCGTTAATATGAGAATTCTAGATGTGTACCTTTAGAAGTTTTGTTATTTTTCCCTATGTATCGAGTGTTGAGTTATGTCGGTGTGTAATTACTGTATATTTTAGTAACAGAGGCATACATGAACGGCGGAGTTATAAACATTGAAGTTTCACATTCATGATATGAACATGTCGTTTATAATTAAGTCTATTATTTTTTTATTGAGTATTAATATTATATAAATACATATATAGTATTGATATGATCTAAATGTACGACTTTTAAGCAGGATGACTCATATCTGATGATGACTGGATGGATTTTGCTATACTCAAGTTTAGGGGGATCGATTTTCTTACTTGTTTGGGCTTGTGAAGCTTGCGTGACCTCGAGGCAGGCCATCCACTCTGTAATACTGATCTTTGCGTCGTGGTTGACGTCGCAGTAGCGCGGCAGTTTTCTGCCGCATCTCCTGAGCGGCTCCACGTTCGATATGAGCTGATGGAACGATTTCCATTCCCGACGTTCCAAGGCCTTGTTCTTATCCTTGTCTAGCATCACATATGTCCAGGTAGCCGCCTGCTCCTCCTTAGACACGCCCCATTTAACCAACTCTCTACAAAATTTTAATATATAAGTACATATACAAGGCACTTTTTTATTGTATTCATTTACTTTTAAACATTGAATATAGTGTTCACTGAATAGTATAAATCTCATTTGTAACGGCTAGCCAAATTAATTGGTGTTTTATAATCTACTATTAGCGTATTAGAGAAAGTAAATAAATACAGGTGTCCGTTGAAAATGGTTTTATTTTATATTTTCTTACCCGGGTCCGGTACCGTTGGTCGATAACGTCATTTTGGTCACAAAGAAAGACATTAAATCACGAAGGAAATTTGTCTTCATAGGTTCTGGACAACCTAAAACACGTACCCATTTATTTGTAAGAAAGCATTGCAATTTATAATCCATTTTTTTATTTTAGAAATGCTTGGGATTATTATGTAACTATTCTTTTATTTTTTTGGATATACATAAATATCTGATTATCAATGGTTAATACACAAAGTATTCATAATGATTTTCACATAGCGAACTAATTACCTCTCATGGGGCTGGCGTGTTGTGGGGCCGCGTCGCAGTCCGGGCGCCGGTCCTTGACGGAGGAGCCGGGTATGGGCTTACCGGTGTCCTGGTGCACGCACCAGCAGTAGCCGGTGGAGCGGTAGCACTGCGCACGGGCGTACCGCCCGTCGCCCATACACTCCGGCACATACAACACCGCGCTACCGGCCTTCTACGGGTGTAACAGTTACCTCAGTACAATCCAATATATCAGCCATGCCTGCCCGGAACCAGGCAGTTATCGATCGTTAAAACATTTTTTAATCTTTTTTTTAAATAAATTCTACATCATTTTTATATCTGTAAATGTCACAATATTCAGGTCCCGGAATGATTATAGTAAGCCTGAAATCATTACAGATTTTGTCTATTAATTTAACGATTTCGTTTTAAGGTTCCGTACGCCCGTTGCGATTGTCCAACTGTGCCTATCACCAAAATGTTTACATATTATCATACGTAACCCTGCACATAGATTTTTATTATATTACCACTAACGAAATATTGCATCATTAAATTAACGATACAAAACATATGCACAGCGTTTATTATAAATAAATACACATGTCGAATATCAGACTTAAATATTCGTTCCTGGGCTCACTCAAATATTAGTCGCCGAGCTGAAAGTACTTCGAACAATTGCACGCTGCTGAGCGAAGCCGAGCTATTATATATTTACACCAGAGCTAGCAAATTTGCTTTTGCACAGGATGGAATTAATACATTACCTATTATGACATAATATACATATGTATTACACTCAATCGCATGTTAAAAATAAAGTAATGGCTGCCTTAAGACATGTTCGTGCGTACCTGCTCATCCAGCACCGCCTGGCGATCTGTCAGACAGTCATTAGCTTCGTCCTCTCGCGTGACTGACCCGTCTGGTGCAAACGAATTCCGCATAATCCCTGGCAAGACTGTTAATAAAATATACGTCAATTATTATATGCAACATATATAATAATAATAATAAACTAAATACGCTCGGCATTAGTCAGTAGCTAGGATTAAAAGCATGGTTAAAATTTGCGTTCGCCGAGAACATTCTATGTATATTAAGTCAAGGTTAGTATTTGAGATCGAGTTTATGAGAGAATTGAAATGTAACGTTTTATCAGCTATTGTCACGATATGAGGTCGCAGCACAGATGTCATGTGTAGCGTGTTGCATTGTGAGAACAGAACTGCATATTGAATAAAGGTCAATTCACATTGTTCAGTACGCAAGACAGCGCAAAGTTGAGGTGCGTTTGTTATCTATAGACCGTCCATCATGTTACAAGCCGGCGCCGCATCGTCGCGTGCGCTTCTCGGCCTATCGGAATAACACCACAGCTCAAATAATTGTGTTAGTTAAGTAGGTAACTAAGGGGATCACAACATTTTGTACATATTCTATTTTGCGTGCCGTCCCGTTTCCAATGTGAAATGGTCCAATTCTCAATGTACCATATAACTTAAGGTACAATCACATGAATTATGCAATTAACAGGGATACGTTTAAATGTTATATATAGTGCATGTGCGCGAATGAATTGTGTAACATGAGTAAAACAAAGCGAGCGTCTGTTTCAATTTTATAGATACACTAGAAACTAGACACCTCGTACATAGGTGCGTTGATACGATCGTAAACCACCAGCACGAGAGTTACGTGCAACGATTGTTTTTATGTCACAATTAACAGCAGTTACTTTTCCTACGTACGTAAAATGTATCTGAAATATATGATCGTGTATTAATGGTACGAACGTGTTCGCTATATTTCAGTTAAATTTCCTTTCAAACCACTACTGTGATGTCTTTCATTGCTAACATAAGTCGATCATAGTCTATGTATTCTCTGAGAACTCTACCATTGCGCAGAATGGCATGCGTTTATATAGCGCGCGTAATCATAAGCGGTGTTACTCATTACAACAGCACTACGAATATACTCACGTAAATAGTATACACACCTTAACGAGCTTGCATGCACACGTTTTAGTGTTTTCTTTAATTCATTACTCCGCTATACATGTAATATACTTGTCTGTTTAAGCTCTGAGTAATAAACCATAATATGTTATTTCACTACATGTTTACCAGTTATTAGCTACGTCGAATTGTAATGCAGATTACACTAAACATTATAGTTACTAACATGCATTCTCCTTTGTACCGTAGAGCAGACATTTTCGCGCGTGATCACATCTTGTACGACACTTGTATCAAAATTGGTAGCTGCATGCAATTAGACGTGTGCGGTGTGTCGACGTCGCTCGGGCTCCGTTCGCGCCTGAGATCAGCTAAAACAGCTTGTTGGTCGAAGTTATTATGCATATCTCAAGGGGCATAATCCTTGAACCGGCAGTCAACGGCTGGGTTGTCGTCGAAAACTCCTTGTTGTAACGCAGAAGCATGCATTTAGCGACCGTCGACACGAGCTCAGGCACGCTTCCTGTTCGCATACAGACATGCATAGATGCATACGGGGTGGAGTGTCACCTGCGCTGGGGTCTGGCGGGGGCTCCTCCTCGTTGTAGTCTGGCTCCGGTTCCGGACCGCTGTCGTCGTCTGCGTTCAACGACATGAAGAAGCGGAGAGAGACTATATATTATTATTATGTTTGCGCACACGTTTGCATATTTGGTTCGATTCCATACTGTTTCTGTTATCCATGAGGCTCACGTCTCGTCTGTTATAACGCTTAATAACCTGTTCACACTCGTTTAAGACTATTTGTGTTAATGTGTGTATGTATGTCTGCCTCGTTCGTCGTGTTGGTTGCAAATGCGACTGCCAATCGGGAAGTCCCTCGTTCGATTCCCCGGTCGAACACTACAAAATTTTCTAATTTAGATTTTCTAGTAGTGGTTCGGAGTCTGGACATATGCCCGATGCATGGCAATAGGCTCACCACCTATTCCATAGTGGGACGTAAATCTAACCCGTGATACGTGGGAGTGTTCTGCATTCCTCTGCCTACCTCTTCGGGGATTACAGGCGTGAAGTTACGTTTTTGTTTAAATACCAATATATAGTACATATAAAATAAATATTTTTTGTAGAGTTGATGTTGTTATATATTTAATATCGATATATTTGGCGATTATGTGTTTAGATTTTGAATTTGTCACACAAACATTAGGTAAATAACCAACTAGTATCTATCTAACGAGGAAGATTGACAGCAGTGATTGAAAATTTAATACTACTAATAAGGTTTTTTGAGAATGTGACTTGGGCCCGGCTTGATAAAAGACAGGTAATGAAATCATCGGTTCTGCGCAACGGAAGCTTTATTGGACGAACATCTTTATATCATTATTATACCACTACGCAAAGTCCTTTAAGTGGTAGGCAGACAGGGCCAAGTGCCAAATATTTCTATCCTTACACAACTGACACGCTTTTTCTACGTTTAACATTTTCTTGCTACAAATTTTGAAGCGAAACGAGGCTAATTATATGTATACTACTTATGGTATCGTGTTGGGAATGATCAGTCAGTCCGCTTAAGTTTATAAGCCGCCCAAATTCCGTGCAAGTTGTAAGTATGAAAACTAAAAAGCTTACGTAAATTTTCTATCCGCTAGTAATAACCGTCCGTGCAGATTACTGGTGGTATTTGAATCAATATTACTTTGAATGAAAATTTTAGTTACGTACTTTTAAATAAAATTACATGAACTGTAAAATTATCCACAAGTTACCTCATTATCTATATACTTCATCAGTTATTAACTTCATAAATCTATAGCTTATAAGGTCACTGCCGGACATACGCAGATCACCCCTAATCGGTGCCCTTCCACCTGATCCTGGACCTTTTGAGTCCAACCGCATCCAGTTGGTTTCTTTAGGCAATCAAAGTCACAGGAGGATTCTTATATAAATTATTAATTTTACGGGCTCTTAAAACATGTTTTAAAATCATATTTATGTAAGCAATCTATTCAGTTATTTAATATACTTATTATGTATTGTTTCTAAATACTTAATTACCTCCATACATAAATGTAGATACGTATTTAGGACCAAAGCACTTACTTATATTTTCGGGTCATGCTTTGATGTAAAAATATCGTCTAATATTAATGGACATAATAACATAAGCTCCTTATAAAACAGATAAAACAAACATGATAATATTTACATATAAATTTTGATACATTCGTCAAAATTAAGACAATGGTTCATAGTTATTGTTGAGATAAAAAGGGCCCTTCCTACGCTCTCCTTCGAAATAACGGCACCCTTCGACACCCTTTGGTGTAACACTTATTATATTTATCTAGGTCAACACACACAAGTCTGATCCCTTATAGAAATGTTGGCGACTGATCGTAACAGAATATTCGACAGGTACATTCAGTACGATATTATTTATTTTTGAAGTGCAACTTCTTTAGGCGCGACACGAGAGTAACTCCATATATTTTTCGAATTGTTAAGCTTTATTTGTTAATAAAATTATTACATTTAAAATTGCATTTACTTTTGTATAAAGTAATTTTATGTATAATGTATATTTAATTAAAAAAACATCAATACTTAATTTTTAATAAATCATTTATTTTAAACATTTCAGTATTCGTTAGCATAGAAAAAGTTTAGAGTTAAACCGACAGCCATTTTGAATTATTAAAAAAAGCGGGAATACATGAAAGGCGGACCTGTTAGTTACTGTCAATCAATGTCATTGAAAAGGGAAAAGTGTTTCAAAAAGTGGAAGTTTTATAAAGAAATTTAATATAAAATATTATTGATACGGAAGAAAATAGTGTTCAGTTAATTCTAGTTTTCCCCGTTGAATAGTAGGTAATAAAGGAAAACAAATCATCATTCTCATAATGACTCGCCCTGTGAACGTAAATTTTGTATTAAATCTAAAAAATTAACATGAGCATAAATGTAATAGGTACAAATAAGTAGTCGCGTGTAAAGATTACGCGCACTTATATTTTTTTAATACATTATACATTTATAAATTATTTATTTTAATAATGCTTAGGTACTATCGCTTCGTATACAACTTATATGTCATTATATAATATTATATAATATTACATATTGTAATTATATGTAATTATATAATATCATATACATAGGTATTATATAATATTTTATATATAACATTACAAATTCACAATTACTTTAACTTTTTAAATATCGTTGAGAAAGGAAATATTAATAAGCTGAACGTTTGAAAGGTTAAATATAAACAAGTAAGTTAAAGCAGGTTGTTGTGTGCACCAAAGTTAGTACTTTCTAGTCGTGGAAGTTTCTTTACTGACAGGTACACCTTTTAAGAAACTGAAACAAATTTTAACTTTACGTAGCCGTATTTATTATAATTAAAACCGTTTAAAACCACTTAAAATAATAAACGTAATTAATCATTAATTCTTTATAACTCTGTATCGAAACGTTGAAGTAACAAATAAAAACAACGTCTTAAAGTTGTGATATGATGTCAACAGAATTGGCAAATGAATACGACAATGAATAATTGACAAATTTAAAAGACCGGGCGCAATGGTGCTCATTGGGGGAGGCCTATGTCCAGCACTGGATTTAAATAGGCCGATGACGATGAAATTAAAAACATTAATTGGCATGGAATCAATAATTTCGGTAAATCCTAAAGGTTTCACTGAACGTTAGGAATCCATTCTAAATATATTTCCGTCAATGCAAGACAACGTGGTAATCGTGATAGGCTTTTACCAAAGTGCTCAGAGGATTTCCGGTACAGCGGTTGACGTGTGCAATTATGTTGCCAGAGGGTACGGTAAGTAAATAGTTTCGGGCTATGTTGATCTGTCCAGGCTGTACAAACAGGCAAACTCAAAAGGCAAATCTGAACGGTGGATCGAAGCTTGACAGTTCTGGTTACATGCTAGCTACAAATAAGGCATTACAAAAGAAATGTTATGGTTTATATAAAATTCTAAACCTTTAAAAGTACCTAAGAAATGTGTTGGAAACGTTATTTTATTTAAGGCAGAAGTGGACTGAAATGAATTATAAAAACACAAACTGATATCTTGTAAATTTAGTTAAACAAATCCCATCAGCCAGTCCCAGTATCACATTTGTTACGAGGCCGCGAAAAGTAGTGTTTGATAAAATAGGATATCCACATCCTTCACAATCTGCGTATAGTACCTAAATTATATAATAATTATAAGTTATAAATCACTACTTGAAAACATACTCATATACCTGTCTCAGTTCTGAAAATCTATTATAACACCGCCTATTTTTATTTGAGCGCAAAATTAACGTCGTCTGAGTATCGAACATCCTATTCTATTTTACGAACTGACAGCAAAAACTATTAGCAAGCATTAGAGTATATGAACGAAAAGGAAATTGATATAATGTAACTTCTCGCCTCTAATCCCCGAAGAGGTAGGCAGAGAAATGTAGTATATTCCCACGTTTTACGAGTTACATGTAGGTACTAGTACGTCCCACAGTGGAATAGAAAGTGAGCCTATTGCCATACACCTTGCACATGTCCAGACTTCGAGGCAGTACAAGAAATTTCTATTAGAAAATTTAAGTTAGAGAAGTCCAATAGTATCCAACCCGTGATTTAAACTCAGGACCTCCCGATCAGCAGTCACGCTTGCAACCACTCGACCAACGAGGCAGTCACGAGATTATTATAATACTAATTTTATGCGCTCACGCAGTTTAAAATTCGAACATGGCAGCATTGTTTTCAATTAAATATAACTATGCGTTTTTAACTTGAACAATTATTTAATTGCGTAAAATGTAAAGGAACTTTTTATCCTAATTTTATTATACTAGTAATGCAATTGACTGCCTCCTTGGTCGATTGGATGCAAGCGCGACTCCCGATCGAGAGGTCCTGGGTTCAAATCCCGGGTCGGGTACTATTGGACTTTTCTAATTTAGAATTTCTATTAACGATT
>DWDT01004900.1:0-10820 GCA_018245595.1 Microceris scylla
GAAGTAAGTCATCGTCGTCATCGTCATCAGCCTATCTCAGTCCACTGCTAGACATAGGCCTCCCCCAATGAGCGCAATTGCGCCCTGTCCTCGGCTTGTCGCAAAACCAACACCATTAAAAAGCAACTTTTCGTTACAACATTACATCAGTTTCATTTAATAGTTTTTCATCATTGATCGATTTCGTTTATCAAGTGGTTCAAAATACATACGAGTACTTGTAATTGATACATTTTTGTTTCGTTCCTCGTTTACAGTTCGTTATAATATCACTGAAACTCCTTGGAACCTGCACTTAACTTGTTTGTTCTGGGTGATTTACGAGACCACCACCACCGGTTACAATTGCTTCAACCCCTCTAATCTTCAACTTATGCAAGTGTTACTAATCGGAATGAGTATTGGTATGTACATCTTCTAATTCTTTATATGGAAGTTGAAAACAGTTTTTTAACATGAAGTTTTAATCTTGGGCGGTCATTGACGTAACGATTACTGAAGTCAATAGTTGAAGGTTTGATCATTATACAAAACAATGTTGCTAACTCTGAGGACTGAGTTGGAATACTATCACAACCCTTCACATGAAAGGAAATAGAAGCGTGCGTAGGAAAAACCAGACGGATTTATATCCACAACAAATTCCTCTATACCAAGAAATTTGCACTTGTAAAAATTTCATTGTAGCATATCTATGAATCTAACAATACCACAACATTGGATATGCAGATAAACAAACAATTATTTTTGATAACCATTATTTTTGGCGTCAACGTATGATATATTTTTAGCTATTTGCTTTTGCTCAAGTTTGATAATTTCAGCCAAAATTTCTGTAAGCCTCGTATTTAATCTAGATCTTTAATTAAATTGTTTTTAAATGCTTTTTAGGAGCCTTAATGATGACTTATTTCTCCGTGCGTATTATTAGTGTACGGGCGAACGTGAACAAGTTGTTAGCAGCCTTTCAGCAGAACATGAAAGATATGGTGGCTTTTATGAAGAAGGAAAACTTAAGACGCGATCTCCAGAGGTGTTTAGTATTTGTGGTTATTCTACTATGTATTTCCTCACTATGACTACTGACTATTCCACTATTCGTGATTGTTACATACTATTTAATTAACAATTATCACTCATGTACATTTGAGTGATGGCCCCAAACGTCAAGTGCAGTTCTGTAAATGAATACAGAACTATGTACTTGAACTTTTGGGCCAAATATGAATTTGAAACTTAAAATTTCAGCGCGGTCGTTTCGTAATTGACATAAAAAAGTCTACCAGCTTGAAATTGCCTTAGGACTATAATATATTTAGGTGTTTGATTCTTTTTTGACTAATTTGCCATCGACAATCTGCATAACCATCACGAATATTTCCGCGTCATGCGAGTGAGTGCCTTATTTATTAGACAATTATAAATTATTATAAATTTACATTTCAGAGAAGTTTTGAATTACTACATAAATGATTGGAGTAAAATGGGTGGCACAAATTACAGGAATATATTAAAACTATGTGATCAAGTTACTTTACGGTCTGACGCTATACTGAACATTTTTGGATCTACTTTCATGAAGGTATCGTGAAATGTAATTTATACATCCATGCTCCTATACCTCTTTTATGATATGCCCATCGAGTCCTTACCAGATTGCGCTATCTTTAATCTTTTTCTAAACGTTTTTTCATGTCTTTGGTGTCGTGTTTTTTAATCTTTTGTCTCTTCTTTAGACTTGTTAAACTTGTTAAGACAGTGGCAACATATGTATGCCAAAGGACTATATGCATAAAATCTATATATAAGTCTATATATATAGGTCTATGTACATAAATCTATATCCAATATTTCTTTTCGAGAACAATCACATGTACTATTGAGATTTAAGTCGCTTGTGTTGGTTTACGAGTAATATGTAGGACTAGTACTAGCCACTTTTATATTCTAATAGAAAAACGTGCGCGCTGATAATTCCACAGACAAGTCGTGGATATAACTTTTACTATTTACAAAATATTTAAAATTTTTCCTTTTTGTACATAAGCTCGACTTAATTATTATCAATAGTAAATAGTCAAAGTTTATTTTCTCTATTTAGATGCATTTGCATGCCAACCGTCTTTTAGATGAAAGATATATTCAGTTTATTTAAATTATAATGCGCCCTCGTTTCGTTTCGATTTATTATCGACAGCACTTACATTGTTTTACCTCTGTGCGGTATCGAAAGATGTATAGACGTGTACATTTTCGTAATCTTAATATCCGTTCTCGTTATTCAATTATGTATCCTGAATCTATAAAGATTCATTGTTGTGTTAAGTTTGAAATAACTAAGTTTTTGTCTTCAGTACAATCTGTCAAATTGTGTCAAATTAAAAAACTTTGTCAGTAATGGCAGAATTTTGTCTGGGGTTCAAATACGGACGATGATGCAGCTAACCTAAAACACCTGCCATTCATTTATATCTCCCAAGATAGATATCTATCCCTAAACTGAGTAGAGCTTTGTTTCGCGACTAGTTTAAGCGGAAGATTTATATAAATGAGGACTATATCCGTAAGAAGTAGAAATTAAGTGACTATGTACAAGAAATAGATTGCACACCAGTTGCCATATGATATATACATATATTATATAATACATACTTAAAAAAATATGTGATTGCCATCTAACATTGCTTTATTTTAATCTTTCCTACATTATCTCCAGTGTCCTATTTTAACGCAATGTGATGTATCACTTCTTCGCATGATGGGACGGGCCGTTCGAAACTATCATTTTCTTAAAGGGACAGTGATTGTAGAGATTGATGATGTAATTGGTGACATTTATTTTGTGGACCACGGAGATGTCGACGTAATAGAAAGTGTAAATAGCTTCGATGATCGTATCACTCTTGGCAAAGGCAGGTAATAACAGAAATCATGATTTTGTGACATGTATTCCTGGATTCTATAAGCCACTGAAATAACCAGATCAAAAAGTTATATGAGAAAATTCAGTAACTCTTCCCATTATAAATAATATGTTTATATGGTAAAAAATTGACAATTACAGTATATTTGGTAACCTGGATGGTCCTTTGACAATTCGATCTTCGATAGCTGTAATCGCCAAGACAAGAGTACATCTATTACAAATAAATGCGGAAATATTCCATAGTATTATCAAAGATTTTCCAAGTGTGTCGAATCTTATGAATAGTCATAACACAAAAAAGAAGGTATTTAAATCTGTACTTTTGACACTCAAGTATTTTTGATATGGATAATAAATTGCTTCTATATGATTCCAGAATTACATAGAAGGCATTATGCCAATGGGCAGCTCAAAAACTTTAAAAAAAAGCTCCATTTATAGCCTAGTAAGCAGGCATAGAAAGCTGCTTAATTTCCTTCACCTTAGAAGTCCATTCGTTCAGATATACTTCATAATTATATCACTATCTTCTGTCTATGCCGATGTTTATAACGCTGGATTTCAAAACAATAGCTTCGCATTAATAGTAGCATTGTATATCCACGATTTCGCGTTCTACTGGAAGTTTCTCATTCAGTACCTCTTGCCTTATATCTCTGAAGACAATGATGAGGATATTACGCAAGATCTGTTGAAGACAAGAAAAGTGTGAGTAAGATTTTGGCAAGAAAAATTGATAAGACAAAAAACTTCAGCGCAATCTTTAAAACAAATCTTTTCAACAATTAATGTATTTGCAATCAAATAATACGTGTTGATTATGAAAATACCCGTAACTTGCAAATTAATAATTAGAAATGTATGAACTAATTTTGGTTTGATATAAAATCTAAGATTATCTACAAAGTAATTTAAAAAACTTAAAATATTAAAAACCTGAAATTTGAAAATAAATTTTCAAAAAATGGAGGGACGGAAAAATCCGTTCTCATGTTACATTTGAGGTATCTTTATTTTATCAAAGTAAGAATTATTGATATTTTATAACGTAACATAAAAAAAGTAATATCACGCCTGTAATTCTCGAAAGAGTAAGCAGAGGAGTGTAGTGCACTCCCACGTTTCCCCAGTTACGTTTTACGTCCAATGGAATAAATAGGTGGTGAGCCTATTGTCATACACCGGGCATATTTATATTTTTATGTAATTTACCAATTAAACTAGTAATATTTTTAACACTTGCTGTTGAGTTAGTTTTATTAACTGATAAATGATCGTTTATAGTTTCATTATTTTAAAACAAAATTTACTTTTTCATACTCACTCGAATTGTTTGTCCGTTGGTGTAGTTTGGGAAAATGTATTTTATTGATTAGTATTAAATACTTTGTTATTTTAAAGACTTACTTTGGTTTTTAAAAACAATAACCTGTTTCATTTGTAGCTACTTCAATAATGAATTTAAAATTGATATTCTATCTTGTCTACCAATTGAGCTACTTTGCTTTTTAAGTAATGAAAAGCCATGGCTGTTATTCTCTTGGTTGCGGTTGAACAGAATTTTGAGAGTTGTAAGTATACAAACTAAAACCACTTATTTTTGTTTACTAAAAGATTATTCGATTTATTATATCAAAAATATGAAGTAGGTAGATGTCTTTAAATTTAAACCTTGCCACAAAACTTAAACCTAGTAAATTTTCATAAGTAACTTAGTTTGCGCCAAAGGTTCAGGATTATGAAAAATATAATTTCAGTATATTTTCAGGTCACGATTTACAAAAGCTTGAAGCGCTACCACAAACATATCTTTGTCAATCTTACCATCACCACGATTTTCTCCGTCCTTATCTGGTTCACACTTTTCGTACATATCTGCACGTGTTTGTGGTACTTTATAGGCGTCATGGAGGACAATGCTGAACCCAAATCCTCATGGTTTTATAATGGTTGTATTAAAACTTTTATAATTTAGCTTGTAAATAAGTAATTTTGGTATATAGTGTTTCTTATGGGGAAGTATTTCGTTTTAGTAAAATAGACTATTGATATGCATTACAATAAAGAAATATTGCTGTAGCGCATTCTGTTTATAGTTTTTGCTCTATTATTTTCTCTTTGTAAGACTTTTTCTTGTCAACTATGTATATATATTTCATAATTGTAATTGGATTATAATTTCTTATTAGAGAGTCCTTTGATTATGCAGGCGAAGGTGGCAACTGGTGTCATAATAAATACGTGTGTTCTTTATACTTCATATTGACAACGTTCACTCAAAATGGAGTCGGTGATATTTTGCCTAGGAAACAAACTGAGGTATATATATATCTGTTTGTTTTTTTTTAATTCGAGAAAACATCTGTACGACGGTGATAGCCTAGTGGTTAAGAATTCAGCCCCTCACTCCGGGGGTGCCGGGTTCAAACCCACGGCGCGCACCTCCTTACAAAAGTGCGTTTTAAGTTTAAATATCACTTGCTAACGGTGAAGGAAAACATCTTGAGGAAACCTGCACACCTTAGGATTTATAAAACAAATGTAAGGTGTGTGAAGTCTGCAAACCCGCACTTGGCCAGCGTGGCAGACTATGGCCTAAACCCTCTCATTACGAGAGGAGACCCGTATTCCAGCAGTGGAACTATAATGGGTTGAAAAAAAAAATATATTGACTCCCATGTGAACGAAGTCGCAGGCACGGCTAGTTGTAAATATTTACAGCACTTTAATATTTAATGTTCATAATTACCAATCTGAACAGTACATGAATCGGTTACAATATTTTTTTTCTAAAACATCAAGGAAACATTTCTAAACCATTGAAATTTCCAAGAAGTTTTGATTACTACCCGAGAATGTACATAAATTATCTACAGAGATGATAATTTTTTCAGAATGCGAACAATACAGTCGCTCTGTGACTCAGACGGTGGACTTCATTGCGCTCGTGCTCGACCCGGACATATATCACATATCGGCTGCGAAGTGCAATTATCAAGAAGTCGAACTCATTGTTGGCGGGGAGGACACTAAACTCGGAGAATTCCCACATATGGTACTTTCAATATTCGATTAATATCCAGAGCTCCCACTTTGAAACGAGGCTATATTTTTAGTGCTTTAGTATGTAATAATACCGTACTGAAATTCAATTCGACCTCTAAATCCCTGAGGGATATTAAAATGTATAAGTAGCAAGTACCTATTTATCATCATTTAAGCCTTTGATCTTTCCACGTTGGACACGAGTCTGCTGTCAGAATGATCTCATTAAATGTCAAGAACGTAGCCAATGGCCCAATGGCCGATTGCGGGTCAGCAAAGTTTGCAAGTATAATAATGTTATTTAGGCAGCGATTGGTTGGATAAATTTCCAAGACGAATATGAGTTCAACTGCGGAGGCAGCCTCATCAGTCCCCGGTTCGTGCTCACGGCCGGCCACTGTACTTACGACCCCAACCAGAAGAAGCCCGTGCCCTCCATCGTGCGACTCGGCGATCAGAACATCGACCCTACTGTCGATGACGGAGCCTCGCCTGTTGACGTAAGTGTTGCTATGTATGTGTACCTATATACAATATAATAAAATTATTCTTTAATGTACACCAAAATTATACGAGTGTAGACACGGATACAGTACAAATTTTAGAAGGCATACATAGTGACTCATATATATAGGTATTTATTATTATTTCGATTCTCACGATTTAAAAAAATTATGACCTCACTAACACGAGGCAGTCTTTCGCAATTTGAGGATTACACGAGGAATCCCAGATAATTTTCCTACAAAGCTCCTATAAATCTGAAAGCCCAAAATATACATATACAAGCCTGTTTCTACCCGTGATGAAATGAGCCACGTGCAGTTTGCCGCCATGTAGTGGCATCCTTGACTGCTTTCACAATCTTCATATATTCCCGGCAGTGAACATGCAAAGGTGATTTGATTCAGAAACAGTTCAGCCATCACAAGGACTTTTTGCTATCCGCATCCATAGACAACCGAGATGACGTATCCTCGGAGATTGTGTATCTTGCTGATCACCATGTTTCCCCCAGGTTGTCATCGCTAATGTTCACAAGCATCCAGACTACAACCCTCCGAACAAGTATAATGACATAGCCCTCCTGGAGCTGAATTTGGATGTGGATTTCAGTAACAGCATCAGACCGGCCTGCCTCTGGACTAAGCCCGATTTCCGCGGCTACACTAAGGGCATCGCTACTGGCTGGGGCCACAACGATACAAGTAAGTTTATTTGATTAGAGAAGGTCTAGAAGTATTTTTGTCATCTTATATAACCCTTTTATTCACCCTTTTGTTCTACGTTTGGGCACGAGTCTCCTACTGGGATGCGGAGGATAAAGACTGTGATCTGGCCACGCTGGCCAAGTGGATGGCAAACAAAAGAGAAACTTAATTTTTTTTTAAATATACTAATGGTCCATTTGGCAGTATAAAATTTATACTTTTCATCACTATGACACGGCAAAACCTCTAACATGTCATACTTGGAGATAATAGAACAATATGGGTGTAGGGGTTCCAACCACCATCTCAGGAACCCAAGCCAACCTCACCGTCACGTGGTACACTCTGCTATGACTCTGTCATAGACGAGGCTCTGGCGACCGGCTGATTGCGGTATAGCGCAGACTAAATAGGCACGGCTAAATGCCCTGGCCGCCGACGGGCAGCAGCGTCGGCGTTGCGAAAAGCTGTGCCCTACGATCTCCACCCCGCATGCCCAGCGTGGAGATTATGGGCATAAACCCCCTTTTGGGGGAGGCCTATGTCCAGCAGTGGACTAAGAAAGGCTGATGATGATGATTATTGACGGAAAAATATTAAAAATTGCATTATGGGGGCTAACTTATAAATAAATGGCTAAATAAATGGAGAACAAACAATTATTAACAGCGAACAATTAAGAACAAACGAGAACAAACGAATTTATAGAAAAAAAGTCGAAAATAAAAAAAAAAAATTTTTGAGTGGTTAACTTCAGTGACCCATAATTTTAGATGTTTATAATTTAATATGTACTTACAAATGTCATTTCAGGGAAAGTATCTGCAAAAGAACTTCAAAAAGTATCACTGACGTTACTGGAAAACGCCTATTGCGACTATCTGCTGTATGATCACAGACACAGAAATTGGTGGGGTTTTGTGGATTCGCAGCTGTGTGCTGGAGAGCTGCGTGGCAAGAAGGATACTTGTCAGGTAGGCAATACGAGTGGCGACGTCAGAATAGAATCTAGTAAAAGCTAAATATTATCTTGTGTAAATTGAAAATTGTCTTATGAAACATTTCTGATCCATAAGTAACTTCGATAACTCGTACCTGCAATATATATTTTTACTTAGTTGGACTCAAAATTTAAAGACATATTGTAAAAGTATGATTTTTTTTTCTAAAAATCATATATATTATGAACTTATTATCACCGATCTTTAGCTTCACTATCGGACACGGGTCTCCTTTCAGGATGAAAAGAGACTAGCACAGCATGCTGCGTTAGGATTTATACTTCTTTCACTGCACAGGGTGACTCCGGATCACCACTACAAGTTGTGTCGGAAGAGAATCAGTGCATCTTCCACGTGATTGGCTTGACCTCCTTCGGCAAGCGGTGCGCGACCGGCCTCCCCGCCGTCTACACCCGCGTCTCCGCCTTCGTGCCTTGGATCGAGAGCATCGTCTGGCCGAACGAACAATAAACGACTTCATTTTATTTATTTTATATTACTAGTTTATGTAACTGATTTAAGATATCGGCCTTGGAAACGTAATCACTGGCAGTTCCTCACGAGCCTTTCCAAGCTTTGAAAGGATCTATAAACAGTCTGTTAGTGACGGAGATATATGACAATGACGCCAGGAAACTGTTCAAGTGTCATCATTAAATTTTTTTTATAGAAATCGAACTCGTTTTATTGGCGTATTATTTATAATAGAAGTGAAATTGACTAAAAGTGAATGGAGTAGGAGATTCTGTTAATGACCATACCTTTTTCTGCAGATATAAAACTATGAAGCTTATTTTATTGCCGACAGAGGTTCAGTGGTAAGCAAATGGAAACAATTTAGTTGTAAAAAAAAATTATTATTCATCTTAAAGTCTAAAAGCTATAAACTTCCTTTAAACAAGTACCTCGTAAGTCTGGGATGGCTTAATAATCCTCTTTTAATGATTATGGCTTGGAAATCTTAGGCGGTTTTAAGAGTATTTAAGTTTACTAGTTCACATCGCCATCTATTGGTGAAATGTGGTACAAACATGATCAATCTTTCCCTCAAAAATGTAATGATAGAGGACACTGTCATTTTCTTGTTACCATGTAATTCTATTTTAAGAAGTAAGCTAAATATAACTCAGTTACTTTGTTATAAAAATATATTTCATTATGTTAGGTTTGTTTAATCCATTCTCAAAAAGTAGATGTAAAAACTAAATGCAGTCCTTTTTGCTTAAGTGCATAAATTGAGTATTGTTAAAAGTATCATTGGAGAAATGTAATATAATATTAATATGTCTTTTGGAATATGTTGTATAGTAGGCCTTTGGCCTGTCTCATTGGTTGAATGGTTGCATTTGTAACTGCTGATTGAGATATCCTGGGTTTGAATCTCGGGTTGGGTGCTTATGATTTTCCTAACATACATATACTAGTTGTGGCTCGGACCTATGCTGCTTATATGGCAAAAGGCTCACCTATTCCATGGTGGGATGTAAACATAACTGGAGAAACATGGAAGTGTACTACACTTGTCAGCCTACCCCTTCCCATACTAGAGGCATAATGTTATGTTCACAGGTCTTAGAGAACCTCATGTATTTTTCAACCTGTTATAATCACAATGTCTTTATCACTGCTGAGTTATATTAATGTCAAAAAAGATTATAGATAATGTATGACCGCAGCCTTGCTTAGAGGTTTCAAATAGGGGTATAAATGAGAAAATAGTAAAGGGAGAACCGCAACAAGGAAAACATACAGATATTTAGGTATAGGTGGTGTGTGTCCATAGGGGTAGGTCCACAGTCCTCGTCGGTTAGCGTCTCTGATGTGATGGCTTGTATATGCAATAATCAGCATCCAAGTTAAGACATAAATATTCAGTTTTCTCGTAAAATGGCTATATGCCAGCAGGATTCCTGTGACAAATATCCAGAATGTTGTGCAGTGAAAGATCCCACGTTGCCTCAACTGTGTGTAGTCCTGGAAAATAATCACTATATAAAGTTATTATTTCTAGCAGACCAGTTACTATGAAATTAATTTATTATGAGTTTTTAATACTAAATTAATCTAAGGGTTTTGTGAAAAGATTATAGGAATCTAATCGTTACATTGTGCACTTGCCAAATAGAATAATCTTTCATTCTTGGATAGTACAATAAGATGGTTACCAAAAGACAAGATGGTATCTTATTTGCTGTCACTAACGAAAAAGAAAAGAATAAGAAATATCCAGCCAGTATTCATTCAGAGATTTTACACTCACCTTCAAATGTAAAGATTTCGCAACAAATACATGGTCTATGTCAATTAGTGAAGACATAATCGTGCAAAAGACTATATTGTATATTTTTGCTTGACTGGTTAGAGATATGTCGTGGCTGAAAAATAAAATTGAGGACAAAAAACCTATGGTACCGTGCACCAAACTATCCGCGATAGCTCGGAACACGAAAGATTCAGCCATCTTCGATTTAAAAACCACATAGTCTCCGAAGACCGCAACGAAGCATATCGCAAAGGACAATATGAACTTGATGTGCTTCATTTTATATTATTTTATGTGTACATAGTCCTTGACATTATAACCATTTTGATAACTTTTACTGCTTTGTATATATATATTAATGCGTTTTAAAACAT
>DWDT01004901.1:0-10820 GCA_018245595.1 Microceris scylla
TGGTGAGCCTATTGCTATGCATCGGGCACATATCCAGACTCCGAACCACTACTAGAAAATCTAAATTAGAAAATTTTTGTAGTATTCGACTCGGGAATCGAACTTGCAACCAACACGACCAACGAGGCAGTCATAAAATAATAATATTATAAATGAATTTAATTCTCGAATACATTGTTATCTTATCAAACTACATGTCATCGTGCCAATTTAAACGGCGTCATATTATAAGCAACATTTAAACAGTTCTTGAAGTGCTGAACACTTCGTCGAACCACTTATTGAAATATTTACAGGCGCCGTATCTCTTGAAGTCCATGAACTTGAAAATCATATCAAATGTAATAAATATTAAGTCGCGTCGATATTTTTGTCTCGAACAATCTACATGAATCTAATCCTGACGTAATATCTAATAATATAAATAACTGGACTTGAAAATAAGCCAATTATTTTAAGAAGAACCAAGGATTTCACACTACTTTTAGGTGGGTGCAGTGATTCATATATTTGGTTCGGAATGACAATATCTCGCCTACGAAGGTAAGAACATACATATGAATGTCAATTTTGCATTTTTCACGAGAAATTTGTGAATCACATGATGAGCTTAGCAGTCGTACTGTACCTATATGTAATAGTGACATCACATATGCAAATCAGACAGCCACGGATGACAACGAATTATATATGTATGTACCAAGTAAATTACGCTGTACCACGTCATTCGCGACCGTGTCTGGTTCTTTATTAGCTAAGTTGAAATTGTTAGAATTACTGTCGTTCTTTCTATGAACATAGTAATGATATAATGTGCATTGTAAAAAACTGAACTTGAACCCGTAATTAGTTAACCGCGCGAACTTTAATAAGATTGTGAAGAAGTATGCGGACAAAAAAGGGTCACGTTGGACGGAAGGGCGCGCACAAAGGGACCTCAGTGTCGGAGGTCTAGTAAATAGAATGTAAAGGAAACGGTTTTTTGTTCGGAATTCAAAATCGGGCGTCTGCGTGACGGAGCCAGGTAGTCGAGCGACGACTCCGCTCGCTTCATAGATATTATCACTGTTAGTCACAAACCTTGCTATCTGTGTGCCGGCTGTTTGCACAAATATGGCCGGCCTCAGCAACCAGCCATACGTGACCACGATATGTGTATAAAACATTACTTTTGCATGACTTTAGTGCTTTTGTTTCGCGTATCTCCGTTTTTCAAAAATTATCTTTCGCTTATCCGAGAGTCAAAAGCACTTTGCCTTTAAATACCGTTGCACATTTCTTGAAACCTATGACATAAATTTTTAAATTACTCCCAATGACCGTAATAAGTTGGAACGTTTCAAGTAATTTCGTCTATTGTTTCAAACGAAATGAGTTGTCAACTTACTTACGAGTCATTGACGCTGTTTGAATATTTAAATAGCAACAGCACATAAGCATATTACAATATATCTACATATATATAATGGTACACTTTCGATTTACTTAGCAATGCAATCCACACACAAGCCACTATTTAATTGTTGTAAATGTAAATTTATATATATTTAGCGTTAATTGTAAATTTAATACTTTATATATATTTAGCATTATCATCATCACCATCATCATCACCATCATCGTTACGATCACCGCCATCATCATGAACCCTTTTATTATTCCACTGTTGAACACGTGTCTCCTCTCAGAATAGCAAGGGTTAAAACCCCGGACTGCCACAGATTGACACGCTGGGCCAATATGGGTAAGTAGAGTTCACAAGTCTTATAGAACATTATGGAGAACGGTATGGTATGCAGGTTTCCTGCAGCGACAAGAACTACAACGAATTTCAAAAGATTCAACCATATTTTCGCTTCTAACAATAGGTACGCACATTCTATTGTTGTGCAATTGAAAAATGTTCATTCGAAGACATTTTTGGCAGTTAAAGTATGACTTGATTGTTTAGCTGTCGTCCTTGAAATAAGGTCACATGCAAGGGTTCCCATGTTATTTGTTCATTTCTACAATACCAGAACTGGTATAGTACAAAACGCAGATATCAAGCTGGCACTTGAGAGCTATACGCTTTTCCTCCCGCCGTCTGATTTCACCTACCCTCTCCTACTTTGAGGCTATTTTGATACTTTATTAAGACTAAAAATATGATACAATTTAATGACGCAACGGAATGAAAACAAATATGTTTCATGAAGCTAGTAGGTACCGCACTTTATTTATTATGTATTACGTCATCACACCGAGGAACCTAGTTAACTTCTGCGGGTTATACAGTATTCATGTATGTACCCCAAAGTTTGAATGCGCTTAGCAGTCGGGTCAACTCGATTCATGTATACGGCACTTCTTTAAATATTTATCGTGTTTGACCATAGCGCCAGCGGATCAACATTTTTTTTCGAGTTTCGACTCCATCCATAAATAATGTGAATCGTACCTAACGCGTTCCGTCTGGAACAAATTTATAAAAAAATTATACAATGAAGGAAAACGAACACGCCGTGTCTGTCAAGGGCCTGGCTTGATGTTCTAGTAATAATTATAAAATCATTTTTATATGTCTACATATCGAGTTAGAATATTCCAGAAACTTAGAGCGTGAAGACAGAGTATAATATTAAGAATAAAAGAAACTTTTTAATAGCTCCAAGTTTTATTTAACATATAAGAATAATATCAATATTTTTTGTCTTAAAGGTTTTAAATTTTTTATCATTATAATTCAAAACCATTAGGTATAAAAAACAAAATTTGTTTAATTTACGTATGCTTTGTTTACATTTATTACTCTCGGATATTTTTTGTGATTTTAATTTAAAAATATAGGATCAGTAACGTCTGGTACAAATTAAAGATAGAATTACTGTCTGGGTTCGCAATTGATGACGGGTGAGAGCTGGAGTATCAGATTTCTTGTTCTTCTGTATTGCTTTTTACATTCCGAAGTAGATGATGACATTACAACAGTGTACGCAGAACTACGATTTAGTATTTCAGTAACTAATTTAGTACAGTACAGTAGTGAGGAATTAAATATTTTAAAATAATAATTTTCCAATGTTCCAATGAAAATATTTTAATAAAAATTGCATTGCTTGAGGATTTTTATTTTGGAACTAGTTAATTCTCTTTAATTAATTTTTTTTACATTTATTAAAAAGCTAGTATGGCAATAGTAGGTTCCAGGTTTGATACTTATCTTCATTAATTTATGATAATGTTTGCTTTCAAATATTGATTGGTTTTTTAAGTAGGTGCAAATTCAAAATAGTTCTCTAAACGTACACAATTATATTTTTCAAGGTTTCACGACCTAGAAAATATATCTAACAAATTTATAACTCATTCATAATAGTCACACTAACTATAAAATACACATTAGGTATTACAAGGTTAGGTAATGATAACAAAAATGACGCCGGAATATAACTATAATTAACATTATACCTAAATGAGATTTTTTTAAATACTATTAGAAAAATCTAAAACAAACGTAGAACGCGTCAGGTCTGAAACGATATTTGGCACTCAGCGCTCTCTGACTACCCCACAAAGAATCTGCGTGATAATGTAATAAAAAAGAATCTTGATTAATATTTTTGTCCTACAAATACATTAATTAGGACTTAAGAAACGCTAACTACATAATTCATAACGAAGTATCATAGGTTAAAAATACAATGATGTTCCAAGTATGATTTAAAAAAACATGGCGCTGAATTATTAATCACATCAGTACGAGCCTAGTAATAAGTTATTAAGGAAGAGCGTTATGGCTAACATATTTCCCATAGTAACAAAAACATACAACAAATAAATACTTACGATACATATATATAAAAATTACGTCTGCGCGTACAGACTTGAGGTGCTTCTACATTCATCACTCTCTTTATACATAAAACAAATACTTATGTATGTATGTATGTATCTTGGGGCATCTGTACTACAATCGATTGTTTCATGATCTCGTATGGTTCCGACGATATGAGTTCCACAAACACCCACATGCATTGTTGTGTTTAGTAATTCGAACGAGTACTGATGTTATGTAAACGCACTTTACGCGGTTATTTGAAAATACATTTTTAGTGCCTACGTTCGAATTTATAATTGCGTTTGACACGTACACACCTAAACATTTTTATTAAGCAAAATTATTATTATACTTTAATTTAGATCGACAAATATTTTAAAATTGTTCATGAGAAATATACAAGTTATTATGAAATGTTTATTTATCGATAAAAATAATTAATGTTTTTAAAAAAAGAATAACACAATATAAGTTCCGTCATAAATGATTATAAATTGTTTACAACAATTTTGTAATTGATTAGAAATTCTTATTTAATTGAAGCAATAATCGCATTATTTCACATTACTATATGTATTTTAATTATTGCAAATTGCTGTATGTCTTTACAATTATCTTCTAGACCAGATAGATACCTTTATAGACTTTTCTTCATAACTTATCGTATTAGTATTTTTACATTCGATTTTAATCAGAATATCTTCAATTAATCAGAGGTACATTTCTACTGTTGAAGACGAAGCTGAGGACTAAATTGGAAAACGTCATGTAATAGTGTCCATTTACGACTGTCCCTAAACAAGTATATATGTAAATGATATAACATCAGGTGGACTACGATTACCATATAGAAATACAGAAGCATGACCGTTAGAAGCAGCTGACACCCGGCATTCCGAGGAGTCATTACCACGAGCGCCACGCCACGAGCATCGCCGCCATAAAACATATCCAACACCATGTACGGAAACTAGCAAGTTAATAGCGATTTTATGGGATGCAAGCCGCAACGAGCGATTCCCGTAGGATGTTACCATCCCTAGTACCATAAATAGTATAAAGAAAAATATAAATCCCTTAAATCATATATTTTAAAACTTCATGATTTTGGATTCAGTTAGCCTGGATTTAAATCCTGGCGCAAGCCTATTTTTTCCAAAATGATGAGCATTTTAAAATTACATACCATTTGCTGTAAGGGTGACGGTGACTATTGTGAGAAAATCTGCTGACCTTAGATTTTTCCCTAATGATCTGTAAGACTTCTAAACGTTGTTGATCTGCACTTGGTCAGCGTGATATATTGTGACCATTTTCAATCTTAGACGGCCGGAGTCCAACAGTAAAATAAAAAAAAACTGTTCATAATATTATTTTTGTTCCAGCGAACACATAATACATAGATATTTTTTTAATAATATCCCCAAATATGACAAAGTGAAACATCATTTGTAATTTGACCTACACATGGACTTGGTTTCATATTATTGGAAATATCATGCAAACACAACGGAAGAATACTTAAGCAAAAATTTAAATACGAAGCAAAAATATGAATATTATTTTAATATTACCTGTATAGCGCATAAATTATTGTATTAAATAAACTAATTTACGTAAACACAAGTCTCTTGAAATCCAATCGTGTAGCCAACCGGTAAATTCTGTAAGTGCCTAATGAGCTACTGATGGCATAATGGCGCCCATGGCTTGCCGGCCTGTTTCACCGGCTCATTAGCTAAAAGGCGAATATTTAAAGTCACTTTTTTTAAGCTACATGTGTGTGAAAAATCTTGAGCAATTAAGTTAACCGTCAACTGCAGTGCAATGTACCGTATCTGCTTAATTATTTTCGAAAATCAAAGCCTTATTTATTACTTCGAATGCCAACTTTATTATTTTAAGCAGAACCGTCATTTTATGCTCTTCGATTTCATTTATTTTACGATCATTACACTTACTAACAATACTGTCTCGTATAAGTTAATTCAATAATTTACAAACTGTACAGATAATTACATAATTACCTAAATGTAATAATTATTATTGATAATTTAAAATTATTTCAACTACTTAATTATAAATAATTTCCATAAATTTAATTATTAGGTATATTGCATCCGTAAAATTATGTTTAAAAATTATAGTGCCTATAGTAGGTACGCTATTGGAATTTTAAATATTTAATAATAATAATCGACCCATTGTAATTCCACTGTTGGAATATGGGTCTCCTCTCCTGTTGAGAGGGTTAAGGCCATAGTCTGCCACTCTGGTCGAGTGCGGGTTGGCAGACTTTAAATAGTTGATTTCCTTTAATTCATATAGCAGAGTAAATTAGAAATCAATTATTTTTTTAATAATTATCGTTGTAATTAGTAAAGGTTTCTATTAACTATAGAAAATGATTATGTTAAATCATTAGATTGTAATAAATAAATCATCATAATTAATCAAATAAATTATAAGATGATAATATTGTGTATAATAACGTGTGTGTAAATGAATTAGCAATTTATTTGTTCCAATAAACAAACTGTGCAATTCAATATTTAAGTATGTACCCGGTGAAAGTAAGCTAATTGGAAACTTCAAGCACAATAACTTGTTTCATTGTGGAAGTGTTAAATATAAACTTCATTGGGATTTTATATAATCAATATAATTAACGCATAATTAATTTCATTGCTGCCGGTGTAATTAAATAATAAAAGTTGCATTTATGTAATTTATATAAAATTTCTGGGGATAATTATGCATCGACAGATAGACATATTATATACCAGGACCAATGTCGACCAGCATGGCAAACCATAGTGTACAATAAAAAG
This sequence comes from Microceris scylla, assembly GCA_018245595.1. NCBI lineage: Eukaryota > Metazoa > Arthropoda > Insecta > Lepidoptera > Hesperiidae > Microceris > Microceris scylla. The sequence goes on from DWDT01004901.1 coordinate 6,652, forward strand.
AATAGAGCCATAGCCATACCGTTTTTTTTATATAACAGGAGACCCATGTACAATAGTGAAATTATAAAAGGATAGATATACTTATAATGATTTTTACTAGTACATTTGAGGTTTTAATCGTATTATTTTAATTTTAATTCCAAATTGAGTTAAATTAAAACGTCTATTAGAAAGAGCAACATCTTATTTGTCAGTACGTTGATGGTTATCTTTTTCAAAAGTAATCTCAACTCGCTTATTTTCCAGTGGTAATGCCAAGTGTTAGCTGTAAGCTGCGTTCTAACCTTAAATGTTTCTGAATAGTTTCTCCTTACCCACTACAGGCTGCTGCCCTCAGGGTCCTTGGCTACACAATCATGAGTTTAACATCTTTCACTGTAACCACTCGTTTCTCTCAAGCGTGTTATCACACTTAAACGTACAATTTAGGTAAGCTGTCATTTTCAGTGCGTTCTCAGTGACTTGTAACTGTAAACTGTTTATGACTGTCATCATTGTCTAGGAGGTGGTACCGTTACGCCAGGTCCCTTATGGGGTAGGCAAAGAGCAGCTGGGACGTTCTAATACCGTCTCTATATAAACCTGATATGACGAATTCATTGAGTCCAATAGGTTTAACAAAATAACGCTTGGATAAGAATTATTCTTGCGCATCGGTTTCATAATATTCTAACATTGGAAAACGTTAAACTGTGAGGTGCTAAGTATTTTAATACTAATAACTTTTTACGTATGCAGAGAGTGATGTATTTAGAAGAAGCATGTCCGGTCCGTGAAGATACGAGATATTTGGCAGTCAGTGCTTACTGTCTACAACTCGTACGTATGAGATTTGGCGTGACAATAACAATAATATTAAATAAATTAAAACATACATTCATTTGAAAGAATTTATTCACATGTAAAAAAAATAATCAGCAAAAATACCTAAGTATTTAAAATGAAAAAAATTAACAAGTTGTAATAAATGTACAGGCTTAACTCACGTACGTTTTTCGGGGTGGCCCGACTAGTTTCGGACCTTTACGAGGTCCTTCCTCATGAGCTCCCGGCGCTTGCAGCGAGTTCGCGGCGGAGACGGAGGCGCGGTTCTCCGCGGAGGAGACGTACGTGAGTTAAGCCGGTACATTAATACATCAATGGACCCATTATAATTTCCACTGTTGGAATATGGGTCTCCTCTCATATTGAGAGGGTTAAGGCCATAGTCTGTCACGCTGGCCAAGTGCGGGTTAGCAGACTTCACACAACTTAGAAAACAATTTTTTTTTATAAATTCGACCTGCGGAGTGAGAGGCTGAATTCTTAACCACTAGGCTGTCACTGCTTCTCAGTTTTCTTACACTACATTGCGATTTAATAGAAATCGTCACGTAAGGAAATACTGTATGCTGTGTGTGTGTGCGTGCGTGTATCGAGCCTAGTACAAACAAATTAGCACACGAACAGGCGAGTGCGCAGCTCTTTCTCTCTGTGTCCCTGTCACTTTTTACACGCTTTATATTAGCTTACACTGCATGTTTCCTCGCTCGTTTGTTTGTATGTATGTATGTAGGTATGTAACTTCACTACATTTGTTACTTCACGTGTCTTATACAAGCATATAGCTAGGTGCTCGATATATAGCTATACGAAAAAGATTGCACAAAGCGTCCCACACTTTTTTTACAATAACACTAATTCTCATATAACCTCAACACAGGAGTGTACAGGCACGTGGAAGTTTAGTGAATACGCCTTTGTTATTTATGTTTTTGTGTTAGATCATACGTGAATAATCCACCCATTATAATTCAACTGTTGGAATATGGGTCTCCTCTCATATTGAGAGGGTTAAGGCCATAGTCTAATAGTCCATACGAGAATATTGTTTTATTATTGCAATTATATATGTTGTATATAATAGGCAGGGCTAAATGTCCTGGCCGCCAACGGGCAGCACCGTCGGCGGTGCGAAAAACTGTGCCCTGCGATCTCCGACCCGCGTGCCCAGCGTGGAGATTACGGGCATAAACCCCCTTTTAGGGAGTCCTATGTCCAGCAGTGGACTGAGATAGGCTGATTTTGTATTTTATTAAAGTCTGTTGTATCTTATTAAAGTCTGTGGTCAAATTGAGAAGAGATTAATATTGCTTGTCTTTAATATTCAATATAATATGTATAGTATATATTACAAATACCTTAAATTGATTGAAATTACCATTCATTATTTATGTTCCCATTGTCAGTGTCAGCCATCAGACTGATATTGTCAATAAGTAGTACAGAGGAAAGATTTACTGCGTCGTGTTTGACATTAGAACCTAGACAGCACTCAAACTGCATTTTTTAGGACTTGCGATCAAATTTCACAGTTTGACTATTAGTTATCGTAAGCCAATAATCTATAATATAATATGTATAATTTTTGTAAATAAATATTTTTCCTGAAATATTGAATGAAACTTTCTGACGTACCTAGTCATAATTCGTTACTTCGTATTATTTCCGTGAAAAAATAATATAAAATAAAAGTGAAATATAGATACAGATTTCATTTCGAATTACATTCGGAGTTGAAAAAAACGTAAGGAATTTCGTTCCTGACGGGATTTCCCCGACCGCACGATTTTTTATTAATGATCATGACTAATATTATATACGAGTATAATTCAAAAAAAGCCATGATATTTCTGTTACTAGTTACGTGTAGGTTCTGAAGAATTTCAAATTACCGCCTCCGCGCCAATTGCACCTTAGAATATTCGGCTCACGGACAAGCTGTTAGCAACCTAATGTATCGACATAATTGAGTCGAGTGCTCAACAAGAAAGTAGTTAGACGAGACGCATGGGCGGTTGCTTAATCTCTGTTACTCTCACACAGAGCATACGTGAGAAAATCATTTATCCTGGCGATCCTGATCAGGATCATCATCATCATCAGCCTACTCCCGTCCACTGCTGGACATAGGCCTCTCCAATGGCACGCTACTGAGCTCGATCTTCAGCTCTTCGCATCCAACCACAGCCAGCCACCTTGCGCATATCGACACTCCACCTAGCCGGAGGGCGTCCTACGCGACACCCGATACTGCCAAGAATAAAAAAATGCTAGTATTATACAAAACCAGAAACGTCTCCAGAATAAGAATCAGTGTAATATTGAATATAAATCTCATTACGAATCAGATGCATTTAATTTAACGCTCAGGAACACTCCTGGAACGAGCGCTGGTGACAGATGAGAAGCGACATTAAATAACTAAATATAAAAACGTCTAATACAATTCCGAAATACGAATCCCTTTAAACAAACCCGTTTGTATGACGAGAATGATAAATGTAGAAAGCGCACGGCTGGTTTGTCGCATTATGCTTTCTGCCTACCCTGTAAGGGCCTGGTGTGATGGTATAAAAAAAATTACGGGAGTTAGTGTAATTTATAACAACGTAAAATCACGCCTGTAAATCCCGGAGGGATAGGCAGAGGAGTGGAACGTAATTTGTGGAATAATTAAACAATTGTAATTGGTCCAAGTGTAGCATCTAGAATGACGACTTTTGAAATGGAGATTTTAGTAACATTATGTAGTTTAATAAGGGCACATTATCATGAGTAGGTACTGACGATGTAGTAATAAGTACGGTTGGTTTTGGTTAGTATTTGTCCTATTCAACGTTCATCACAGGCTTATTAATGCTCTTGAAGGTTAAAATAGTCTTTCTACTGTACTCGTGGGCGGCCAACCACATGCTTCATAATGTTGTTTCAAAAGCAACTAGTTTATTGGTCAAAATATATGTATTATGAACTTGGAACCAAATTTGACTCCATTTATAAGACGGTAACCAGAATAATTTAAATTAAATCAAAGCACAGAAACTTCATAACCTACAGAACCGCGTGAAATCTTTTAAAAATACTTTCATTCAAAAGTTAGAAAAGTCGAAATGTTCGCGGAAATTAATTTTCTTCTTAAATGAGTACAGAACGAAAGTTCAGCAGATAAGCCAAATTAAACTTTATGTTAGCGGATTAGAGCTCGGATTTCTTTTTCGGCGGTATCAAAGGGGGATGAAAACGGAAAAGCCGTTTGATGCTCAGTTAATTTAACACTCCAATAGACTAGTGACGCTGTAAACATAGGGATGCACTCTGAAGAAAATCAACGAAACACTTATTAAGGA
>DWDT01004902.1:0-10817 GCA_018245595.1 Microceris scylla
ATGTTTATAAAAAAATACTATTACTTTATCTGCTCCTAAGGAGCACTGTAGCAATATTATCATATATAGTGTAAATTCTGATTCGTGTAAATAAAAATTTGTCTCCCACAGGTGGTACCGTGAGACAGCAGGAGGTGGATTACGCGAGGTCCGGGAAGGAGAAGCGAGTGGCCGGTATAGTATGGCTGCAGACGCACTGGGAATCCGTCGAGCCGAACTGTCTGAAGACGGACGGTGGGCCTGCAGAGCGGCCAACTCACATGGACACCTAACTATGAGACTACACTTGGCATTGCGAGCTCACCTCACAGTCCATGTCCAGCCTCACACACAGGTTCGTTGACATCAGCACTTTTGATTTTGAAATGAAACTCTTATTGTACATATAATGAAGTGGTTAAAACTTGGCAAATATTAACTTCACAAGAAAGACTTAAACGAGCGTAATATTAGAAACTTTGAATAAGACAGTTACTGTCCAATACTAACAGGACTCTTACTAACATATAATAACTGGGCCAAAAACACTAAATCCTAATTCCTACAGACCTTATAAAACTGTTACAAATGAACAAATTAATAAGCTTAGGATTGTTAATAAGACTATTAGATCATCATCTAACATTTCTTCAGTACTTCCCGAACTCATTTACAGATGGCCATCCACAGTATCTGCCACTTGATACTGTACTCTACTTACCCTTATACTAATTGTTTAGCATAATGTATGTATGTGTGTGTAATTTGAGATGGGTATATAAAAATCAATGTACAAAATATTCGAGTAAGCACATGATGGCATGCGGTAACACCCAAACGACTCCCTGAAGCAAACGTGTCATTAGCGGGAACCAAATTGGTCGGACGAAAGCTTAATTATACTGGATAAATTATCAAGCAAACGCACATCACTGGCCGCTCCGCTTGTCCATTTGACTTTGTCGTTCATTTTGATGTGCGCTCTCGTCACGGCCTGACGCGCTCCAAATTTAAAAGCAATGTGGAAACTGCTCATTTATAAGCCCCAATTACTATTTTGGTGCGATATTCTCTAAGCCACTAATTAAAATGACAAAAAGTTATTCGTAACATCACGCCTGTATTCCCCGAAGGGGTAGGCAGAAGAGTGTAGTACACCCCCACGTTTCAACAGTTACGTTTAAGTTCCATGGAATAGGTGGTAAGCCTACTGCCATACACCTGGCACAGTTCCAGTCACTATTAGAAATTGTAAATTAAAAAAATACTTAATAATAATACCCGACCCGGGTTTGAACGCAGGACCTGCCAATCAGCAGTCCCGCTTGTAACCACTCGACCCACGAAGCAGGACTTTAGGCTTCTATTATAAATATTATGTTATACCTATAAATATAAAATTTACAATAGAAGGCTATTTACAAAAAAAAAGGTTTTGCTTGTTTTATTTAATTGAAAATATCCTGAGAAAACCGGCACTTCTTAGAGATGTTCATAACTTCTGAACTGATTGAAGACTTTGACCTCCTTGTTTCGGCAGGTATAAGGTGTTTAAAGGGGAACGGGACGCGCTGATAATTTGAAAGGATTAAGCATGAAGTGTCGTCCCCATATGTACCTACGTACATACATATTAGGTACAAACATTGGAATTGAGTTCACCACTTTCGATGATCTGTGTACAGTACCTAAACTCTGTAAACAACTAGGAATGGCCACAAACTAACTTGCCCAAAATGTCGGCATTCCAGTTATCCAGTATTCCAGTCAAATCCAGTTATTTTTGTACATATTAATAAAAGGATATTAGACTCCAATAAAACAATTAAAGCAAGGCTAAGTAGAAAAACTGATTAAGCACATTACTAAAACCGAGCCATAATACACAGGCCTGAAAACTGTTAAGTGCTGTCAATCAACAAGGGTTTAAAAACACCCTTGTTGATTTAATATTTAAGTCCACAAAAAGGTATCCATATACAGGTGAGAATGGTGCGGAGTCGGCACGTGCCGCCAGTCGCCTCGTGCCAAAATCACACTTTTAATGACTTGGCCTAATGTAACGATTAACACTTTATTAAAAAGGATTCCCAAACATTACGTCCAGCTTTCATCTGTCGGTGCGCCGCAACGGTGGGGTGCAGGAACCGTGTAGGTACTTTGTGTCGATACGATTTTAATGTTGTCTATTAAGCGTCTGCTAACATAATATTAAATGTGTTGTATTTTAAAAATTATATTTTTATTTATATTAATATATTCTATCAGTATTACATATTTCGTATATTTTTATTGTTTTTTTTTTTGATGTGAAACATGTATAACCGCGGGTAAAGCCGATGGTGGGCGCGGCGACGCGTCGGTGACATTTTCTATTAGAGGAGTAGCTGCTCTGCAAGTTGTACAGAGTGTACGTGTAAAAAAAGCAATGCTGTAACATCCAAGTTTATTATCGACCGACAGCACATTACTCGCCGCTCCATTTGCTGCTGTCGGCCATTTTAATGTGCGGTATCGTCGCGGCTCTCGTCTCTGCGAGTTTAATGTGTATGCAGTTGCACCTGGCCGACAACCGGGTTCTTTAACCAATTTTAAATCTGCTCCAACCGGAAGGTTAACCATAAAACAAAATTATTCCGAAAGTTAATCTAGTTCAAATAAATAATTATTATTTGTTATTATTTGTACAATAGGTACAGTGTACCTACACTACATATGAATGGACTACTGACATGAGTCAGTAGTTACAAAATAAATGAAAAGAACTAAAATAAACTCAGTAATAATGAATAATACGTACCTAATTCAATTAATACATTACGTGTACATTATATTCATTATTTACAAAATTTTTGGAGTTTTTACTTTTTGTGTATTTCTTTTCATATTCACGTGGGTAAGCGCCCTGCCTGTCTTTGTTATAGATACCAATATATGTATAATAAACGTGGCAAATACAGTGAGATGTAGAGAGGCGCTTTGTAGGTATGCATATACGAGTATTGATAAATCTTTACGCGGCTGGGTTATTATATATATATTGATTTGATACTCCCTAAAAATTGAATGTTGTATGACCCTTACCTGTATAAATACGTTATGTAAACGTATATTGTTAAATATATACATAGATAGTATAATATGGTTACAACACGTTAATGACGTCATACAGTGTACTTATACATATGTATATAAAAGAATACAACCGATCAGTGACCCGTCTGTTCGTACATTCGCCTAAGACTACCATTGTTGAAACATATTATATGAAATGCCTGCCTGCTTCGATGGGCGAGTGGTTGCAAGCGCGACTGTCGATCGGGAGGTCCTGGGTTCAAATCCCGGGTCGGGTACTATAAGATTTTTCTAATTTGGATTTTCTATTAGTGACTCGGAATCTGGGTGTGTGCCCGGTGTATGGCAATAGGCTTACCACCTATTCCATTGTGGGACTTAAACGTAACTGGTGAAACCAGGGTTGTATTACACTCCTCTGCCTACCACTTCTGGGGTTACAGGCGTGATGTTACATTACGTTTTGTATGAAATGAAAAGTATACAATATATTCATTTTATAAGCAAGCATAATAGTGATACGAGTATCTATGTCAATATCGACTTACGGCTACATTTAAATGGAAATATTTGCCGACGTTCTAAGTTAAATATGTTCATAACATTACAATTTTAATAACACTGACATCCCGAATTATGGTCCCTGTAGCAACAATGAATATTAAAGTAATAATTTATTTCATCCACCTCAGACATTTCTCTGGCTGGCCCTAAAAGAAAAACACGAGCGCAGGAAAGTATACAGTGCTGAATGTAATCCCTTTAATACTGGCCTTCTTGATTGTTTTTATATTCAAGCTTCCTTTTGATGTGCTCTGGACGTTTGTAAAATCATAACATAAATGTATACATAGGTCTCCAAATTATTTTTTTAAACTGCGGTCATCATTACCAGCCTATCTAAGTCCACCAGTGGGCATAGGCCTCTCCTACCGGGTTTTTGGAAAATTAAGTGGCCAATTCAATAAGAAATAGGCTCACATTTAACTACAATATCACCCAATATTTAAGCAAACCCTAGCCTACTCGTGTCTAGGGTGTGGCATGCTTACCTGGAAAGTGCCTACTCACACTTGTCTCGAATAATCGCAAGTTGCACGAAACAGAAAAATAGATTAGATTAGATTGTTGCAAATTACTATTGCGAGATACGTCATTGCAACTTATCTGTTTCGTAAGAGAATATCTTTTCGAATGTTCAGGCAAGTAGGTGTTGTAAATACTTCAAAAAGTACTACTATATTACTTCAGCGCATTTAACCAAAATAAATGTAATTTATATAATCCTAAGACATTGCTTTGTCCGTCCCATAAATTATGTTTAAAAAAGTTTCCTAGACCAACGCAGGACTCGTAAAAGATTCAAGAGAAAAAAAAGTAATTTCACACCTGTGATCCCCGAAGACGTAGGCAGAGGAACGCGGAACACCCACGTTTTACCGGTTACGTTTACGTCCCACTATGGAATAGGTGGTGAGCCTATTGCCATGCATAGGGCACATACCCAGACTCCGAATCACTACTAGAAAATCTAAATTAGAAAATTTTTTAGTGTTCGACCCGGGCATCAAACCTGGGACGTCCCGATCGGCAGTCGCACTTGCAATCAACACTACCAACGAAGCAGTCAAGATTCAAGAGAAGATCTCTTTATAGCAATTAATCTATACCAGTATTATCTCTACTAATAGAAAGTATAGGTAACTGCTTGTCAGGTTCTCAGGTGGCCAGAACTACTATCATTAGATGGCTCACCGTAATTCTATTTTAAGGTCAGATAAAAAAACCGCCTTCTTAAGCTCAATGCCTCCTTTTGGACCAATTTTATATGGTTTTGTTAATTTTTTCTGCAGAACTTTTATATAAAGTACAACGAAGAACACGCAGAGTCTCCTGATTGTTGGGAACTGCACGCGGTCCGGCCGATGTTTCCTGAACCTTTTTACCAATAAGATACTGCAAATAAGATTGTTTCAAATGCTCGTTCCCGTCCGTCGTAACGGGATTTTCCGCGTGACCTCATGGCTGACCCAATCTGTTGTCACATGAATGGGTACGCATGAATGGGTATGCAATTCTTTGTATATCGTTTTAGAGAAAATCAATGAGGTTTCATAAATTACTCAATATTTTTTTGTTTAATGGATTAATAGATGCATAATAATCATTGAATACCTGTTTATTTTATTTAAAATTAACATGAGTTGAAAAATCACAGGTGCAAATATTTTTAACATTAATTTGAAATAATAGTGCTAGAAAAACTTCTTCACATAGGTATCACTTGAAAAGCTTACGAAATTTTCAATCCATATTTACAAAATCGTCAACAACTAGACTGTCACGTGCGGCGATTCATATTATCAATATATGCCAATTAGGCCTCAAAGGAGATATATCACTTTATTTATACCGTTATACTTGGTCCATACCGTTGAAGTCATGATACCTCATATATAAAGCGATCTTAATTTGTTAAATAACTGGTTCCAATCTAACTTCCTCACTATTAATGTAGGAAAAACTAATTATGTAATATTTTCATCTAATAATAAAAGAATTTCAAGTAACACAAAGATAAAAATAAATATTGAACCAGTTCGTAGAAAACCCAAAGAAAAATATCTATGGTATAATTTTTTTCTCCGTGCAGTTTGCGTCATAAAACGTCGGAGCGGTGAAGCGATTATTTTGCTCTCTCTCCCACTCACGGGCCTTATGAGCGGGCATAGTGATGCGCATTATTGTTGTCGATAAGCGTTATCGATAGTGTATTTAGTTTTGCCATTATGTGGGATTGTGATAAAACGTAAGTTCACGCCTGTAATCCCCGAGCGGTAGGCAGAGGAATGCAGAACACTCTCACGTTTCACCAGTTACGTTAAGTCCTATGGAATAGGTGGTGAGCCTATTGCCATACACCGGGCACATATCCAGACCCCGAATCACTACTAGAAAATCTAAATTAGAAAATTTTGTAGTGTTCCCGATCGGCAGTCGCACTTACAACCAACAGGACCTACGAGGCAGTCATTGTGATAAAAATGAAAGAAAAGTACATAAAACAGCGTGTTTATTAAAATAAGAAAAATAATGATTTAAAATAGATGATTAATTAGGTATGTATGTATTACAAAACTATAACACTTAAAAACACTTATTTTCTCTTCCATATATGTGTGTACTAAATTAGCGTTGCATTAATTTGCAGGTATTAAGTGGGGGTAATGATGAAAAACAAATGACATAACAATTGAAAAACAATGATCATAACATAAAAATATAGGTACTATATCAATTCTTCTGTAAGCATGCTTAGAATAAGTATTCGTCCATATTCATTTCTCTGTAAGTGAATTGTCAATTCTTTATGAGAAATAATAAAGTTCTTAAACCATTAATATTTAAGGAACAAAAAAAAATTAATTACATTAAATTAAACTACACATTCAAATAACTATTCAGGAAATTTTTACTGAAAACAATTTATTTACTGTTGTTCACTTCACTGGAACTCTACAATATTATTACTTGAGTATTAATTAAAATAGAAATAAAATTACGCCGAAAGAATCGAACATTGGTACCAATTATAGAAAGCGTTTCTGTACTTCCAAAATTAATATCGTGTAGGTAATTCTTCATACTTTTTCGAATCGTAAAACCCCTAAGAAGTTTTCATAAACGTTTCAGACTACAAAACTGAAATCTGTTACAATATTTTCCTACGCACATTATCATAACAAAGTGATTCAGGTCGGGCGACGGAGCTTGTTCCGTACGCACTGCAGTATTGTTGGACTGCGATCACAATAATGTAGACTCTACCGTGGAGATTAAAAAATAACATCGAATTTATTTTATACCTGGAGGATCTACAGACTGCATAGTTTTGGATCTCTCTCACCAGAATTAAAAATACAATAGTTTCGTACTAAGTTTTTTTATGACAAAGATACATTTACTGTACATGGTAATGGAACTTACAACTTCTGTTAGCGCCAGTGGCTCCTTGACTGCAATTTACTATATACAATTCTTTATAATAAGCTTTATATCGAATTTCAGAAACGTTATTGTGTATTTTACATGAATCGTAGTACTAAAAGGCTTTATTGTAGATAAACTACATACTCTTATTGTCATAATAGCTACTACAACTATACCAAAACTGCGAAAAAATATCTTGGAGCTATGTACCTACCTCTAACTTCCATAGTAACTTGTAGTACCAAATTAAAATTATGTCGCAAATAATAATTATTCGGTCCCGGGTTCGATTCCCGGGTCGAACACTACAAAAATTTTCTAATTTAGATTTTCTAGTAATGATTCGGAGTCTAAATATGTGCCCGGTGTATGGCAATAGGCTCACCGCCTATTGCCATACACCGGGCACGTGTAAACGTGGGAGTGTTCTGCATTCCTCTGCCTACCTCTTCGGGGATTACAGACGTGAAGTTACGTTTTTTTGAAGTTACGTGCGGAATGGCAATAACGTACAAGATAATCATCAATTCTCAGTCTAAAAGTAATTCGTTATATTATGTGGAAGTCAATGAAAATGAGCTTTAGATTATATCGAAATTTAAATATATTTAAATCTCGTTATTTCAAAAACTCAACAAAAACGGTGTTACTATGACTGAAGCTTAAGGCATAACAAAATAAAATTCACTGTAACCCGTATACCTGCATCCGCAATAAAGTTTCCAAATCTCGGGGATTTCCGGGATCGTCCCAAAATTTGTAGCTCTTTTCCGTATCCAGAGACATTCGGAAGCATATCTGGGAAATATACACAATAATAAAATATGAGAAGATACAAGTACACAAACAGTCACACGAAATGAATGTCTGCAGTACAACCGTAGCGTCGTTTTTAAATTCAATTTTCTCACGAGTTCCAAATTCGGGTGCACAATATTTTAATATTCCTCCCAAATGTTTATGTCTATTTTGGATGTATAGAAACAATTGTATACCACAGAATGAATTTAATTTTTTTTATGTACCAGCGTCAAATAAAACCACTTTAATTGATGAAACGTAACATAACGAACTCATAGATTATTTAGAAGTGCTATAACTTCAAAAAAATATTATAATTCTTGGTAAATGTAATCCACGCACTGCGTATAGCTTCCAACTGGTTGAATAAACAAAATAAAAACTGCAATTCAACCCACTTGAGCCGCTTTGTTTAAATTTATTTCCGAGTCGCGATCCGCTGAGTGTTGTATTCTAATTACCGCAGTACATCGGACATCGAATCCAAATGAACTAATATTTTATTTTCTACATTTCAACATTGAGACAAATGCGGAACAAACATGTAGTGTGCTCGTATCTAACGAAGTTTAATTTAAAATAAAATTCTATAAATCAAATACTGGTCGCTACCTTTATTCATCATCATCATCGGCCTATCTCAGTGCACTGTTAGACTTAGGCCTCCCCCAATGAGCGCCATCGCGCCCTATCCTTGGATTGTCACATCCAGCATCTACCTGCAGCCTTTCACAGATCGTCATCTCACCGGGCCGGAGGGCCTACGTTACGTATACTACGTTTGCCGAGCCGCGGTCTCCACTCCAGAACTCGCCTACTCCAGCGGCGGTCGGTTCTTCGGCAGATATGTCCAGCCCATTGCCACTTCAGCGAGCTATTCCTTTGAGCTATGTCTAACTAAAATAGCTTAACTAAAATAACACTATAATAGGAATGATGACAGTAAACGAAAGTCACTAAAGTTATGCATCTATTTAATGAAACGTGAATAATGAATTGCAAAATACGTATTTATTTTATAATTATGAGTGGGATTATTTATTATTTTGATAAACTAAAACTACAAAATACGACGATCCGCCATGTTATGTTGAACTAGCTACGTTGCCGTTCATAGGCCGCGGCAGATATTCGCCGCTTGGGTATGAGTCTTCGGGCCTCGAGGTTCTCCCTCCTTACCCGGGCTGTCTCAGGGGTCAATTGCCCCCCGGTGCTATCACCTCGTCGTCAGACGGTGTTGTGGTCTGTGGTCGTCACTCACCGACCATCGATGCTAGTCAGCATCGTCCAGCCCTTCCAGCTCCCGCGGGTACGGACGGCCGTCAGGAGGACGAGCGTGCAAGGGCGCGAAGCCCCTGAGGTGAGCATGGGACCCGTTGTCGGCTCGGTCGTACATACGCCTTGCCAACCGGGCCATAAACCTATCCAAGGGCTCGTTATGTTGAACGCCAATCAGAGCGAATGACGTCACGTTCAACTAGACCTCAATGGCAGCTCTTGTTTGTTTTTTTCATATATTCATGTGTTTTCTTTAGATTAGAAATACTTGTTTTCTCTTCAATTCATTCTATTAGGTAATAACAGCTTTTAGGTACTCCAATATAAAAACGAGAAGTTTTCATTATTTTCAGCAATGTATATTCCAAAATCCTCAATGCCCCTCGTTTTCTATCGGAATTCATTCAGGGATGGGCAAATGGAAAAGATATAACGATATAAATGATATCGATATTCTTAGAATATATCGATATAGGTAGAGTAAAAAATATAGATATTTCGTATATCGATTATTTTACTCTTGGTGATTGGTCTAGAAATCGTATAACTTACTTACTTACGCTGACTTAGCGACCCGAAGTGGATCTTGGCCTCCGACACTAAAAGCCGCGATTTTATCCTATCTTGAGCTACTCTTTGCCAATCAGTGATTTGGAGAGGTTTCAGAGCCTTCTGGACTTCATCGCTCCGGCGATGCCTTGGTCGTCCAACCGGACATCTTCCAATCGGACGTCCACGGTACGCTTCTTTTACTGCACCAACCTCCTCCATTCTCTCTGCGTGGCCGAGCCAGCGGAGTCGGGCAGCTTTAATTTTACCCTATTATGTTAGGCTCAACTGTTAAGACCTCAAGCTTTTTATTGTAAGAAAAAAAAAGGTCGTTTGCTCGGTAAATAGAAACCGTACAAGTAATAAAACAAAGGTTGCTTGCTCGTTTTCTGAAATCCCAAAAAGCAACCTATACCACAAAATACATATAATAACGCGACTGAAAAAAAAATAATTCGATATTCAAAAATAAATATCGAATATCGATATTATCGAAATAAAAACATGGACGATATATATCGACTATTCTTATAAAACATATCGATATATTTTTTATATATCGATATTTTTTGACCATCCCTAATTTCATTTCGTGGGATGTTACTGATGGTGATGATTGTATATGTGTCACTGATGGTGTATATGAAATATCAGAGTCAGATTCTTCCTGAATAATAAATAATTTCCTATAAGGATTCTGTCCTGATAAATCCTCCTCTTGTCCTCTGTCCTTTTAAATCACGTCTTGCAAGTTTAAACCACTTATTTCTTATTGTTTTATCTAATGGAACGAATATAAATAAGTTGCCCGGGCTTTTAAAGTCGTATTAGTACACTGAGGCACTGCACAACAGCTAAACAGTCTCGAAGTCATATGTTACAACTTATAAAACACACTTAAAGCCAAACTAATAATGTAATATTCAATGTTTACATCGAACTGGTCAAACGCGACGTCATGAGGGACGCCGTGATACTTTGAAGAATTTTGGCGGAAATATAAAAATTTTAAAGTAAAATGCAATTTTTGAATGTTAATTCCTTATTTATTTTAAGTAGAAATAGGGTATACATATATATAATATAATATTTTATTTTATTTTATTTTTTTCAACCCATTACAATTCCACTGCTGGAATACGGGT
>DWDT01004903.1:0-10817 GCA_018245595.1 Microceris scylla
TTAAATTAAAGCCTCATTTTAGTCAATTAATGAATACTGTGATCATTTAAATTAAAGCCTCATTTTAGTCAATTAATGAATACTGTGATCATTTAAATTAAAGCCTCATTTTAGTCAATTAATCGACATTTAATGTTATTAAATGGTAAGCTAATTTTTGGCCGTGATCTCGTCTGACGAATAGTGTAGATGTGTCTTAAGATGGAATACGTGTACCTAGGACAAGCCCATTCAGCCCCGCGTCTTGACATTCTACTAGTACCTACGCAGTAAAGTACCTCACTTACGTTCATATATTTTTAAATTAAAGAACCAGTTTTAGTAAATACATTAAGCTACTAAGCTTAAGTAAACTATAATTTTAGAGAATAAATGAAATTGCGCGACAAAAAGACAACTTTGAAAGTACTACGGTTTACGTTAAAACCTTTGTAAGTACTACGGTTTTTAAATATTACATTCTCTCTTACGCACGTTTTTCGTCAGAGTCATAATATCACCTTTCAAAACGCTTACAACTTGTTCACATTTAAAAAGAGACATGTTCATGAATCAATCCATACATGTACATATACATAAAATAAAACCGTTTGGTTCTAATTTTCTTGTATTTTTCTTAAATTCTGACGATTATATGCGGATGACCAATATTAAATAACGCATATTTAAAAGTTTATAAATGTGTTTTCAGAACTAATTACCGATATTACCGAACCGCTTTTGATGGCACTTTTTTGTAGTAAATAAGATGTTTAGGATGGAATTTATAGTTATTTTTTGATTTACAACACAAATAAAGACACGCCAAAGCGCTAGTCCATCATATAATTAAATATCCTTGAAACTTAAAACATTCGTTTTTTTTCCAGATTACTACAACCAGGACTACCATCAAAAGTACACAGGAATGGGTGTGTCAGAACCCCCGAAAGACGACTCCCCACGCACTACCCCAGAACTGCACACGGATCAGTCTCCATCAGAGAGGCCACCTCCAGGGTCCGCAGACAGCGATGACGCTGACGAGTTTGCGCCGAAACGAAAGCAAAGAAGGTACAGGACTACCTTCACGAGCTTTCAGCTCGAAGAGTTAGAAAAGGCTTTCTCCAGAACGCATTATCCTGATGTCTTTACTCGGTAAGTTTTGTTGAGTTACCTAAGTTATTGCATAACAACTAACCGTTCTTTCAGTTAGTTATAATTTGAATCAAAATTGGATGGATGTAGTAAAGTTCAAGAAAATACTCATGTTACGGTTAATCCCTTAAATTTTGTTGCCCATAAAGCATAATAATTAAAATGGACTTTTTAAGATTTACCTTAAAACATAATCTAAACTGAGTCGCTTAGAGATTATCAGCGCATCATTTTTATGGGTAGATTAAAATCGTTCAAATCAATTGATGCGTGGAAATAAATGTTATATATGAAATACGTATATGGATTCTTAATTTAAAATAACATTTAAATAGCATCCTTGCATCTCGAATTTTAAATCAGTCTTTTCTATTTCACCTTCTATCTAAATGTTTCGACAACTTTCGTCGATGTTCAAAAGTTATTACAATTTATTTCACGATGCGTGGAAAAACTACTTCACAAATAGCTAGTGATCACAATGAAAAACAAATAACGCCAAACCCATTGACAACTCGTTATCAAACATTTGAATGAATTTGAAAATTGCTATCGCCGATGTAAATATGTATGTTTATCTGACAATCAATAAACACGATTAAATAGTAACTGATATGTTCTATTTTAGTACACAATAATAGGATTACTTCGATAATTGTACAAATTTCCGGCTTAAATTGATAATGTAACAAAAATATATAACGATTTCGTAAATAACAAATAAAATTTTATATCCCTATAATATATTATGGCCTTATCATAAGGAAAGCGATAATTATAACTTCCAATAGCTGTATATAGACACAGGAGTTTAGTTTAATGCCTATAAATACCTGTAGTGGTTCTTAAAGTTGTATGTTACATAGATATAATGAATGAAATATTATACAGATATTATATAAACATACCTTTTTTAAAACTAGTATGTTAATATTAGTAAATCATATCTACGTATTATTTAATATTAGTAATTGTACACTGTCTTATACTTTTATTGTATCTCTTTATCCATCAGCCTGTACAAGTCGACTGTTGTACAGAGCTCCCCGCTAATCAGCGCCACTCCACCTGGTCTTTCTGAATGAAACTGCATCCAGCTGTTTTCTTAAGTTCGTCAGACCATCTGATAGGAGGGCGATCTATACTCGATTTAAAAAACCTAACTATGTATATTAAATTGAATTATAGATGTTTGTAAAAAGAAATAAGTGCAATCTAATAGATATTTTCTTATATTACAGAGAAGAACTTGCAATGAAAATCGGCTTAACAGAAGCAAGAATACAGGTAAAAATTCTTTTCTAAAAATATAATTTTATTAAATTTATCTAAGACATTGTAAATTACAATTTTATTTATTACAATACATTACTTATTAAAGTACTTACATTTTAAAGTAGGTCCTGGTCATTTCTCACATTGAAGAAATTTCTCGAAACAAACTAATCGGCGCGTTAAAGGCCTACAGTGGTAACTTAATCAGGTGGTGCAGATAATAGTTTGTTAAATCAAATACGATAAAAAAACCTAAACAACCTCAGATTTGCGTCAATAGACTTCCTTATCAACTATGACGTCAGAACGTCATTATGTATGTGATTGCTTTAATAAATTGATAAACGTATATATGTATTTTTGCATGCAATATAAAGACTTAATATCAGTACTTCCACAATATTTTCATTCAAGTTCTTAATGAAACGGCCCCACGTTATTTCAATAATTGGCACATATATATTTTTAATTACAAAATTTTAAATAATAGAGACATATTAACTACGAGTACAATACGTCGTAAGAATAATATTGCAAAAATGGATAAATCAAAGCGTTTCTAAACAACCACAGGTTAATGACCTCTAGGGATAGCTATAATATTAAACATTTTACAACGAATCTGACTCTAAGCTAAGTTGCACTTTGCCAACTTTACACGTTTGTGACTTGCAATGAGCGAACTAATTATTTATTTCTAATTAATTATTTCAACAACAAGAAAATTACGTAGTGTAAGGGTTGAAACAAATTCACAACAGCCATAAAGACGACCAAATGACCAATAATGTCAGTGCAGTGTAATTTCGTGTACCTGTTTCGTTCAATACTCGACGATAAAACAACGTGTGTGACTCTGTTCGCGCCGTACGCGATGAGACGATTGGATCATAGAATTATTTCGAGTCTTTACCATAGAGTTGGAGTAGCCATTGCGACCAGAATTATTAAAAAAAGTGTCACAATCAATGTTGTCAAATTTCTTGAGTAGGTACTTGTGTTTTAGTTTTATATCTACATCTCTTTACTTTAGGAAATTTAAGAAAATCAAAAATAATTTCTACTTGAATGTGTTTTTCATTTAAAGTTACTCTTCTTAATGCCTTTTCTAAACATAATTTTTTACGTATTTTTTATTCAATATTATAGTGATATACATTCTCTACAAATTGAATGAAACGGAACGAAACTGCTATTATAATATAAAATGAAATGAATATGCATTTATTGAAATGAATATATAATGAAATTCAATAAGCGTTTGCTACACATCATATGAAACGGGACAACTTAACATTGTGAAATATTTCTTGACGTTAACAATTAATATTAAATCTCCAATTAATTAGCGTAATCACTGCATTTCCTGCATTTTAATAGAAACATTCTCTCGGAAATCTTATTCGATTCGCACGAACAAACTCTGTAATGGCGATGTTTATTTCCAACTATACATATGGAATTAATAATTTTCATAATTACATTTGTCTTAATGTAATTATGGCATTTGAGTCAGATGCGAGCAAATGCTATGCGATGTGTGTATAAAGAAATTAATAATTATAAAAAAGTACAAGTAGGCAGTGGAAGGATAGCTTAAAATTATTTTTTCAAAATCTTTTTTATTTCTTTTTAAGCCTTATTTACAATTTAAATTATATTAGAGTTATAACAAATAATACAGCGATATGATTATCAATATTTAAGTGTTAGATTTATTGTCTCTTTGGTCACAATATATGACAATAATTAAGGAATTGGCTGTATAATTACTCAACTAGTTAAAAAACGTAAAAAGACGAGAAACATGAGACGATAAATACCGTTGACAATGATAGTACCATCAAATTAATGACCCATGGTCCGTACCAATACTATTGATATACATATGTATGTGTGTATATAGCGTGCCACATACAATGAAGTTTAATTTACCTCCTCCACGTGTCACAGCGAAGTTTCGCGGTTTACAACACGAGCGAACTTTTAACAACACAGAACGGAACCCGCTCTCGGTCATTTGTTGCCACACTTATTGCTCATTGTGCACAATCGATGCAATTACACGAATACAAATTAGCCATACAATAAAGCAATAACCCGCACTTAAGTTAGGGTTGCCATCTATTTGTACACATTTTTTATTAGTTATCTATGCATGAATCTGATAAGCTGGTGACATTTATAAAATGGTAGTGAATTTTCCTTGGACTGTTTTGGTTTGTTACATCCCTAATTAACATGTCGCAGGAAAAAAAAATTGATTAAAACAATTATTTTTTCTAGTTTTCCCCATAAATGACTCTCATCAGTCTGAACACAACCTAAACAGTATAAAAGAATACCTCTGTTTTTAAATTGATTTTACAATATATCTAATAGATTTTATTTTTATTTACAATTTTAAGAACCATAAATGTAGAGCAGAATCGCAAAAACAGACATGTGAGGCTATTTAGGAATATTATGTCGTACATCCACTGGAATATGGCAACCCTAAATAAACCTATTCTTAGTATGAAACCACACGTTTCTACGAATAGGACTACGCAGGTGTAGAGGATAAATAATATAACGTATACCATTGTTGCAGATCGAACTGATAATTGTGGAATTGTTAAAAAGGGGGAAGTTAGATATTTATGGGCGATGTCATAACAATACCATTGTATATATTTAAACATTATGTTAAACTTATAAAACAAAATGTCATCGTAATGATTTGTTTAACCCTAAACGGATGCGATTGGCGATGGACATTAAATAAGTAAGGTTCGATAAAAAAATATCAATATTCAGCGCGCTGCTTACTTCAATTTCAAGAGAATATAATTTTTGTTATTACTGACAATAACAGGTGAAGCAGTAGCCAGTCTATTTTATTGAAATTTATCTGCTAAGATTTTTCAAAACTCTATAGCACTGAATTTTAAAAAAACTTGAGCAGATACCTATAGACACAAATTGTTTATTCACTAAGCATTCTAAGGCTTCTTTGTGATTGCTAAAGATAAATAAAATATTGTTTTGGATTTATTAGCGAATTACGAGTTTATTTTTCATCACATGACATAGTCGTACATACGTCTTACGGTAACAAAACGGAAAAACTGTATCAAAATGTCTCCCAATATATAACTAATTGAAAAGGAAGGAAAAGGATATATGTAAATCAGACGATCACTTTAGTATTGATGATATTGCACGTTACTACGCAAATAAATTTAATTACTCACAGAGAACTGAATATAGGCGTGTGATTGCACATTTGATGGCTTGCACAATTTTACAGGAAAATTACAATTTTCCTTATTAGCCGCTTTCTGGGGAAACACTTTTACAAATAAACGGTATTTTGTGAGATATTTAACAGAATTTGAGCTTAATAAATAATAATACGTCATTCTCCTTGTTGAAGTCAAAATTTGACGCCATTTTGAAATAGAGTTTCAGTTCGGCGCGCTTTTTTTGAAACGATACATAAATATAAAAAGTTGATTTTATATTTTATTTGTAAACACGTAAGTATCCCATCCCATATATAATAACAGAAAGTTAATACAATGCAGTGTCAAGTTTGTGGACGCCATTTTTTTATGCAAAAAGACTTGCATACAAAAAGGCAGATAATACAAGTGACCGCTTCTGCCTATAGCATCGGCAGCGTACCACGAACTGTACTGTTAATTTCCTTAGTTTAGTTACATTATTAATAAGATATTTGTGGGTTCGTGTTGATGGATAGATCGGCTGCAGGAATAGGACAGTCAGTGACATATTGGTGAGCGTGCTACATACTACGTAGCATCTCGTTTTCCATCAGGTGAGACAGTAGTCAAACACGAGCCTATTGGTTTAAAAAACAATTATCTCGCTAGAAAATACATAGTTGAATGTATACAAACAACTGACTTACTACCTTCGATTCAATTTCATTAGTTTTCGCTTCCTTAAATAATTTTCGGAAAAATTTATTAGGAATAATTATAGTCATATTATAATTAATTTATTCACCAGTCTAATGTAGTACACATTACATTAGTGTATTTTTAGTTCAGGAAAACGTTGCGAGGTTTTTGCAATTTCTCCTAATTAACCACAGACTACACCACAAAGTGTACCACAGATAAAACATTTTAATGCTGGAATAATGTTATAGTTTTATTAACTTATGTATACCAGCCAGTATTTATAGGCAGTTACTTTACCTACGAATAATGTTTCAGTGTAATTTCACGAGTCTCAAATACTAAAGGACATTCCATGAAACCCTTAATCCATATTGAACGTGACCTATAAGTTTTAAATTTCGTAACCTAATGTCCTTGAGACGAACCCTTTACATTCTGTAAATTATTGTCACAAAGATATCTCGTGCACACAAAATGATAGTTCCAGCATAGTATTTACAAGCCCTAACTCCGCAATGGACAATGTGATTGAAAGTTTAATAGCTCGACGTAGATAAAGTTAAGTACAATTGTTTGTTTGGACATAATTTAGTTTAATGCTCTGGTGCATTGTGGGACATGTGAACGGCACTTTATTTTATTACCCATTAGTGTTTTGTACCAGCATGTAACATTGTAAGCGTGTGTTAAAGCAATGGTGCACTAGCGATGATTGAACGGAGCGAGAAAGGGGAAGAGAAATAGAGAGAACTAATTAATTATATATTTAAATGTTTGATCTAAATTTTAATTTGTCTCTTGTCTGAAGGTTTGAGGGATAAGTAAAGTTCACTAAAAATCTTATTCAGATTCGTTTATAGATTATGTATGTTTGACAGATAAACGAAAATTATTCAATACTACACTATTGTATTTATAAATATGCTCATAGAGATTTCACAATTTTTTACCATTGAAGTGAAATAAAAAGAACACTTATTTATACAACTCTCTTTTATTAATATCGTTTCGCAAAGTGTTTTTTATATAAATGAGTAGGTACCTACACACTACAACTCGAACAGTTGTATTATTCAGCTAAATAATTTTTCTCTAGAACATCGCCAGTGACACGAAGTCCCTAATGTTTTAGTAATTTCAATTTTCTATGGCTTTCATACATTTTAATACATCATAACATCGATGCCCATATCATAAAGTAAATATGTATGGCCATATGTTGTGGCGTACGTTATAAATCGAATCAATTAGCCGGTTATTGGCAATAATTAATAAATACAACGCGAAGACCTTTAATCGCGACTCATTGAAATTATTAGTCAAGAACTTCCGTTTAAATGTACGATAACAGATCACGTGTACATTTGTAATAGTATTATGTATAACAATATAAATATGTAAGCATTTATAGTAGTAAAGAGCCGTGTGTTTGATAAGATTCATACCTGAGTTATTGAAAATATTCTCGAAAATATATGTCGCACGTACGTATATTATAAAACAGAAAACGGTTAAAATAACAGTAATATACAAACGATGTTCTAGTCTTGTTGAATAAAGGTTCCATTTTATGTTGTTTTTTACCAGTACAATGATTTGTAAACTTGATTTTTTGCAATTAAATAATTTTTCTAAACAAACTCCGACCTTCTAAAGATAACGATAATATTCATTGTAATAATATTTTTTTATCCATATTCCATAAACAAAGTTCAATTTTTAAATGCCGTGTATACAAGCCGATTTGATCAAATGCACATAATTACCTCGTCCGAGTAGTAACAATATATGTTATTCATCGATACATTGTTTCCGAAACGTTTAAGGAAACAACATACCTATTATTAGATGTACCATATTTGATAAGACCACAAAGTTTATCTCCAATAGGCTTTTTATGTTAATAATGTTAGTGCAGTAATAATATCATTCGAGAGAAAAAGTTTTGTAAACGAATAACACAAAATACATCTATCTCCATTTAATCATCATATGTGTCATCAAACCTTTTGTCATCAACTGTTGGATATCGGTCGCCTCAAATAGTAATAACGGCTAAGGCCATACCCTGCCACACTGGCCAATTGCGGTTCAGATTGCTACATATTCCTTAGAAAATATTTTGGAAAATCGAAAGATGAAGACTGCTTCGTTGGTCGAAGGGTTACAAGCGCGACTGCCGATCGGAAGGTCTAGGGTCCAAATTCCAGGTCGGATACTGTTGGATTTTTCAAATTTAGAGTTTCAATTAGTGACTCTGACGCTGGCTGTGCCCGGAATATGGTAATAGGCTCACCACCTATTCCATGGGACGTAAAGGTAACTGGTGAAACATGGTAGTGTACTACACTCCTGTACCTAGCCTTTCGGGGAATAAAGGCGAAAGATGTATAAGTGTTCTCAAAAAATTTTCTTCCACTGTTAGAGCAAATTATATTTAATTATAAGAAAATCAATAATTTTGTATAAAAGGAGGCAAATTTTATAAGGAAAGACTATTAAGATACAATATCATAAAACTTATTCAGAATCAACATATTCTACATGTATGCATGTATAAATATATACATATTTAATGCAATACCCGCATGGATTATTATAATTAATTGGTAGGTATCTACCTCCTAATTACTGTTTTAGCCTCGTTTAATCTTTTCAGGAAAACCCAGTCGTGTAGGTGAGATACATACATATAAATCGAAATAAACGTAGTTATAACGGAAAAGACACACAAATATGACGTGTAAACTTTATAGTACATGCGTAATTTCAAGTATTGTTAAATAGAGAAGCGATTTACACATGTCATCCAACACAGTCTTATCGAACTGATAAGTGCAATAGTACCTTATTTAAAAAAAACGAACATTCTGGGTGGGTCAACCGTCTTTAACGGGCGCTTGTACAATTTTGGAAAACGGATAAAAAGTTCCAATAGCTTCGATGTAGAGTTTCGTATCCAACAGCCCACAGTTATCGGGCCACATTTTAGGAGTCCCTCTCAAGACGTCATTACCGTAATGCGCCTACTCTCCCGCTATTAAACCCCGCGGATCGACGGTGCCCTTTTTTCCTGGCCGCGCTTGCCATTCCGTCGACGTGTTCGCCTGCAATTACAACATTTATAAATTCGAGAGCCTCGCCGTATGAAGTCATATTTTTAATGCCACCATTGTAAACTCAGTAGACTGTACTAGTACGTTCAATTATCAACTTTAACATCAAGGGATCTAAGCTTAAATTGGCGTGACGGAATATTCCCTCCAAGGGCACCATATTCAGTCCGCGCAGCATCCGCTCGAACCGCATCGACATTTACAGAAACGTGGTTTTGAATTTTTTACTCGGTTGCATTTATCATAAGTGAATTAATTTCAATTACCATAAAAATATCAGTTTACATAACGATCGCACAGTTTCAATTTTTTTTTAATTTATTAGTCATAAATATTTAAGTTTATTAATACTGGGCGAATATAACCTATAAATCAATCAACGTAATTTTTCCTAAGCTCTCAAGGCTTGATAGGCAATGATTTTTACGATCGTGTTATGTTAAGTTTGGATATGGGCAGCGAAAAAATAAACCACACGCGACTGCGAGCGACTTTTACGTATGTTATAAAATTAAAATGCCTCATTATATACGCTAGAATATGGCACGGTGTACGGTTCGTCAAGGTCAGTAATACCGTTGGATCTATTCCATTTCTCTACAATGTTATGCGAACATGGCAAACATAGACCATTAATAGCAAAGCATTCTGAAATTTATCACAGATGTATACATATATCCCTGACGACCAAGAAATATATGGCTCTATAATATTTTGCAACTAAACGCTTCTGTTGTCTAACGCTATTAATGTCTGCTAACCCCTACGTAACCATCGTAGCGTGATGCCCTCCATCCTTCAAATTCAGTGAAGAAACCTGTATCCAATAATGTAATGATAAAGAATTGGATGAGACAATGGACAGAGATGTGAACGTCATACCGATATATCAATACCTTGAGGTGACCGCAATGTATCATGCTATGTATTATGCTGAATACTTTCTGCCCGCCATTTCGCCAACACATATTTATGTATAGGTATATAATCTCACGGAGAATCTTCATCAGATGTCTTCCATAAACCATTCACTTGAATCAAAAACCAATTCCTTCTCTATATAGGAATCCGAACCGAAACGCTTGTAATAAGCGATTTTGAAATTTAATAATATGTTTATAATTAAGTAGTCAAAATATTGTTTTTTTTTTGTGACAGATACATAAACAAACAGATTGATGATTACAATAAAAACTATTAAAGTAATAATAATAAAAGCATTACAGAGACCATCAATCACTGGAAGGTTTCCAACCATTAAATATGGTGATGTACAGTTTTTGCTAACTCGCCAATAACGAAATGGCAGACATGTATAATTGATGTGGTTTTAAAAACGCTTAGATTCATACAACGAGATTTAAGTATATTAATATTA
>DWDT01004904.1:0-10817 GCA_018245595.1 Microceris scylla
GGTGCGCGCCATGGGTTTGAACCCGGCACCCCCGGAGTGAGGGGCTGAATTCTTAACCACTAGGCTATCACTGCTTGGAATTATAATAGTACGTTTCAAATATACCACACCCTTAAAAAAAGGAAAATAAAAGAATTGCAAATGTATACTTAAACATGTAGACGGATTCATAGTACTCACCTCTCAGTGTAAGAATGGTCTGCTCCAGGTCATTAATTCGCTGTTGATGAGCGGAAGTAGGTGCGATTTCCAAAGTATTCACTCGAAGCGTCAATTGCGTGTTTTCTTCTTTGAGCATATCGCAATAACTGTTGATTTGAGAAATTTGGAGAAAGTTAAAAATAAATCATTAGCTTCCTATGCAAAACAAATGGACCTTGTCCTCGATATATTTTCATCGGACGTTTTAAGATGATTATGGACTCTCTAGTCGAAACGATTTATACGTAATGAAGTCCATCTATCTATTTCATTATCATCATCATCAGCCCGTCATTGCCCGTTGCTGGACATAAGCCTGTCCAATAGTAGGTACGCCACTGAGCTCGATCTTCATATATTCATATATCTATTTTCACTTAGATAATACTATAAATGGATTAATTATAAAAAATGACATTCACCTTTTCCAATACTCTAGCTCTGGTTGTGAATCACTCTGAGGATGGAGTGGAGTTCGTATTTGCGATTCCAGTAAGGTAGACTCAAGTTTCAACACCTGTCCCTTCAAAGAGGTTATTTCAGCCAGCGCCCTTTCGTATTCCGACACCAAAGGTTCGTTACCCTAGAAAAATATATATTCAACTATCATAATTTATCCAAGTTGCTTTATATAATCAATGAGCTTGTAAGATTTGCATTGTTGTTTGCTATTGAGGCTATTTATATACACACGAATTTGCGGGTATGAAAATAAAGTTTCTAGCAGGGTAAGAAAATATTATGCTATACGATAGGTATATTGGTTTATTTTTTTTTTTTCTTTTTTTTTTTTTCAACCCATTACAATTCCTCTGCTGGAATACGGGTCTCCTCTCATATTGAGAGGGTTAGGGCCATAGTCTGCCACGCTGGCCAAGTGCGGGTTGGCAGACTTCACACACTTTAGAATTTTTTTTCTAAGATGATAGCAAGTGATATTTAAATTAAAACGCACTTTTTGTAAAGAGGTGCGCGCCGTGGGTTTGAACCCAGCACCCCCGGAGATATTGATTATGATGCTGATGGTTTATAAATCGACTCTAATTTTTAAATATATTATTTTATTACTGTACATTATATTACCTGTTCCTGTTTTACAATAGAACCTAAATCTTCTAGCAATAGTTAGAATAATGCGTACCGCTACAGCTGTGCAAGTGAGTCGTAATTGTGAGTAAAATTAAACATGCATACATACATACAAAATTTAAAACACTTCAAGTCCAATGTAATCAAATCTAATCCTTTTTATACCTCACTGCTTGGCGCTACACCCTTCTAACAACTTGGCAAGACCCAAAACATAAATGATAGGCCCATGATAAGTCAACATTTGCCGAATTCTTCAAAAGAGTACAATCGAACTATTGTGTAGCAAAATATTGAATACAATTTGAGAACAAAGATCATTGACTCGTTCAACCGCACACGAATACCTTAATATTAATATAGGATTGGAATATATAATAAAGGGCCACGTGCGTAAGGTATATTTGTAGGTCTTATTGTTCAAGGAAAGGACTCTGGAAAATGGGGAAGCTTAGAGCAGCGCGCTGTCCCATATATGATTTGGAGCAAACATTGTTTAATATCTAAATGAAGTTATAATGATTAATTAGTGCAATTAACATGGATGTGTGGCGTCTACAGACTGGAAGTTGAACGCTAAAATATGTGACTAATTACGCTTTGAGTACCTATATTCAATTGAAATTATTATTTAAAGTAGTTTACACTGACTCCTTGGTCTATAGTTTGCAAGTGCGACTGCTGAGCAAGAGATCCTGAGTTCGATCCAGAGATTGGTCAAAGTATTATTCGGTTTTTCTATCATCAAATTTCTAGGAGTAGCGCGGAGTTTCAAATTATGCCCTGTGTATGTCAAGAGGCTTACCCTCTATTCCATGGGACGCATAACGTAACTGGTGAAAAGTGGCTCATTGCCACTGACTATCCCTTTGGGGAAATACAGATGTGATGTTATGTTGCAGTTGTTGAGTCGTCCTTGGTGAGACAAGACAGCTAAGCAGCCAACTGGCAGAGTGGAAATGTGTAGCAATTGAGTGGCAGTGAAACGCGCGCCTTTGTACTTTACACCTTTGTTAACTGTACGTCAGTGCAGTAAAAATGTGAGCTTTTAATACAGCTTTGTGACATCCGAGGGGAAAACTCAAGTTTGTAAGAGTTATACTAGAGGTCAGGCGAAAGATTGTTTGTTTTTTTTTACATATAAATTCAAAAGCAAACAGGCAGAGGGTAGTTGGTATTTGTAACAGCAAACGAGTTTCCTTTATTAGTATTATCATCGTCGATTCTTTTACCGTCCTGCTAGATATGGGTCTCCTCCTGATAATTATAATACTGCCACTGGTACTTACCGACGAGTTGCCAATATAAATTTGAATCTATTTTTTTTTATATTATGAACACGACGCGGGAAAGATTGACCTAATTGAAACATAATTTTCAAGGATTTGTTTAAGGTAAGTTTTGTTTTTATTTCATATCCATCGGCCCACCCAATCGGAAGATATGCAAATTTAAAGTTGTACACTAGCAAACAATGGAAAATGTTTTGTATAAATGTTAAATGTATTTCACGCGAACGGAGTTCCCGTCAGAAGTGAATATCAATTATTATTACGTGCTTGAGGTTCCATAAATTATACGGGTATTGTTTTCACAACCTTACAATATTACAGTGGAACTGATCACGTTTGTGTTCTTTCAGTTTCACTAGTTAATATGATTGTTTATGATAGGGTACTCAGTGTTTTTTAAAAAAAATTGAAAAGAAAAAGTCAATAACATAGAAATGTAATTATTTTGTTCGAGTTGAAAAAAGCTGTAATTATAAATGCTACTTATATAAATAATCTCTAAAATTCCTCTTTATTCGTTGAATGTTACTTAAAACAGGTCATCCCTAATAGGTACATTTGCTGAAAAACAAATACCAACATAAAAACGTAACTGAGATGAAATACCAACAACAGAAGTGTAATTTTATTTTGAGTTAACAAAGAAGGAAAACGAAAAGGTCAGTGATATCGAGTCGTTCGGTAGAGTACATGCGGAAATAGAGTAGCTACAAACGACGCTCCTCTCTACATTTGCTCTTTTGTAAGCTCTACATTCTGTGAAATTTAATCATTCCGCTGCTGAAATATCAAATCTAAAGAATCCGCAAACTGTGTATATTTAGATAGATTGTGCGATATTGGGAATGGAAAAATTCGTTGTACTCGTATGTTACTAGAAGTCGCTTAATTTTTCTATGATTTATGTTATGTTAGTAGTTACTTTTTGTATGTTATAATTTTTGTATGTTATTCTATTTTTGTACTGTTATTGTTCTTTAAAACGTAACCTCATGCCTGTAATCCCCGAAGAGGTAGGCAGAGGAATGCAGAACACTCCCACGTTTCAACAGTTATTGTTCTTTATTCAGAATTTTTTTTTATTACATTATAATAGTGAATAAAATTGAGGACCTCCTTGATATATCATGCTAATGGGGAGTCAGAAGTCTCCAAGATTGGCGCAGTGTATGAAGTGAGTGATGAATTTGGAAGAAGCTAGTAATGTCTACAAGGATATATGTGTTTTCTTCATCGCTACCTACCTTGTTCGAATAAAAAGTGACTATAATACTTAATTAGGAATGCTAGTCGTAGAAACAATTGGATAAGAAACATGTTACTCGCTGTGCTATGCATAGCGATATTCGTGTTACGAAAACTGACGTAACTACTGTGTAAAATTGTATTTCCTAGTCGCGTTCTACGACAAGGCGAGCTGGAAATTTGTATTGCGTATATACAAATATTAAGATCGAAATTTTATTTGAAAATTACATTGCAAACTTGCGTTCGGAATCTCTAATATAATATCTGTTATCTAAATTTATATTATATCGCCGTACCTTGGGGACCGGTTAATTTTGGTTTGGTCATTTCACCAATAATTATTCAGCGAAATGTGGAATTATATGTTTGGTCTCGACAGTGTTTCGGGAGGATTGGCACCGCTCTAATAAAGGATGTGCTATTAAAAAATGACTTATTTAATCGAATTAGACTAAATAAAAATTTGAGTGTCGATCACACTCGACCTTTGCCTGTGGTAAATTCATAGCTAGCCGTTAATATACGTATCGTATAATAACTCCTATTCCGTTTCTTACAGCTCTTTTAAATTGACCTGAAAACGTTTACCTCGTTTTAAAATGTTTTTAAATTTTATTTCATATATTTTAGGAGATGTATTTATGGTAGATATACACAAAATTTTTAAATAATATTTAGATAAATATTTTTTGTTTTGTTAACATAAAATGCAGTCGCCTGTTTGTTTCAGGTTGAGTAAGCCTCATTACTGATAGTTTTAGATTCCGCCCAGAGTAAGTGATTGACTTACTCCGTTTAGATTTACGATTAAAATACGGTTAATTTAGGTACCAAAGGTAGATTTAAATTAGGTACCAATACCTACATATGCATGTTTAATAGTTTTCTGGTTATCAGCATCGTCTATATTTAATTTAGGATCACATTGCCGAATGCAACGAGCCTCAAGAGATTATTATACACAGATAGTACTATTAATAATAAGCAATGAGACTAAAAAATACAACGTTACGATAGAAAAGACAAATAATTTTCTTTCTTGAGCGAGCAAAAGGGATAAAAGCAATCGAAATGTCGGTAACAATTTCTATTGTCACATTCAATCAAACCGATCAAAGAGTGTGTGCTCTCGACAAAATAAAACGGGATAAGTTGGTAACGATCTCCGGGAACCATCCAGTAAAAACAGTGGGATCTCATCCAATTTTGCATTCAATCTACGACCGCGAGAATTGCCTCTTCCGAGATGACCCGCCACTTCCACTGCGCATAAAGCGATGACCTAATCTGGTTTATTTGATTTGAGTCCCTTAACGCAACTGACTTTCACAATCTGTAAGAATATTGTCAGTTTCTTTTCGAAAACTCATGCCTTATTAAGGAGTTTGTTTTATTGTGGATACGATTTAAGCATTGATATTTCAGTTTCAAATTCAAATTCATTTTCAAATTTCTAGGACAGAGAGTTCGTAATATTTTTGAACGATAACAAAATGACGTTAATAGATCGGTGTCGTCATCAATATTTTTTATAAGAGTGCTTTCCAATTTAGATAATTGTATAGGCATTTACGACGGAATGAACTTTTGTGCAGTTTCAATTATTTATTAAAACAGACAAGGGGCTAGAAGTGTATAATAATTAATAGAGTGTGAAACTTATTATTTTAAACCGGACACCAGTAAGCGACACATGTTTTAGATCGAGTTATATTTAAATACTTTCCACAATAAATGGCTCGAATGATACCCATTTTAGGTCTTTAACATTGTGTATTACAACCGTTCTTTTTGATGTGCATATACAAATTACTTAATTGTATTATAATATAAGCAACCACAACGATTATAAGTAGTAGTTGCATGTACAATATTTTTGTTACACCTACGTACATACAAAGAAATAATTGTACTTACATTACACTGAAATGGCAGTTATAAGCAGAAATAAACAAAACTATCTCGATCGGTGGACGCCGGTTTGTTTGCGTTTAATCATTCCATCTGATGGGAACTACCTACAATATTTTACACAATGTAATATGAGATGTACGGTTTGTTTATTCAATAACAAAGGAAATACGTTGTACGGCTAAATATAATTTGCGCGCTCGCTACCTAAATAATGTATGAGTCAAATGATAAAAGCTGTACCAGTTGTAATTAGGAACTGAGAATTGATAAATCATAAAGGATCAGGAGGACGATAAATAAATTATATTATTTATTTATATAAAGGATCTATATAAAAAAAGGACAATATAATCAAACTGTCTTCACCTTTAATGAAATAGACATGTACTTCATTGCGTATAATTTATCTGCTTATTGAAGTAACCATTATACATCTTTTAAACATGTAGGTATTATTTATGTAATTATTAAGTAATTTCTCCAAGTCTTCGAAATCGGCGTACGCGTATAAAAAGCTAAAAATACAGAAGAAACGCCAGGACTGTCAAAAAAGAGATATTTGACACTCGGTGCTCCCTGTCTACTTTGTTAATGAACCTGATGTACCGTGACGGTAATGGTATAATAATTACAGTAAAGAATACAATTTAATTTGCTGAAAACATTTGAAACAGTGTATGAAAATGTTAAAAAATGTTTCTTTTGTGTGTTGTTCTTTATGCAGCTTTTCCTTAAATTACTCGTAGCTTGCTGTATTTTTATCAGTGTCGTATTTATTCAACGCAGGTATTGCTCTAAATATTACATAGATACTAGGTGCGTAATAACATAGGGTTTAATCCATTCGCCGAGATAATTAAGTGGTTTGCGGTTGACTTTCCCATGTCACTGTCTATCATTGTGGTAATTTATGTAACTATGTATGTTATGTCTAGGTACGTAATTAGTGACCATGTTGCATTTTTGGAGAATTTCCCGTTCCAGATATCAATCAGGTTTAAGTAGTGCATTGCAGACATTTATAAGCGTCATGGAAATAACATATCGCGAGTGCTTCTCTTTTGAAATTTCTATTGTAATCATTGATTAACGAACGATCCAAGTTCAAATTACACCAGTTTAAATGTAGAATTTCGTTGATTATCTGTGAGAAAAACAAAATATTACTTGTACGATAAGAAGTATTGCTTGGTTTTGTAATTTATTAATTGCAATGAAATAATAGTAATTTACAAAGCGTACTCAATTATAACGAATACGTCCAGCCCCGCTTAGCTCAGTGTTGACGCAAATTACAAATTGACTCGAACCCAACCCTAATTTTACAGCGCCAGGCAAACGAGAACGAAGATATTTATCTCGCTACAAATATACCCTTTCACGTTGAATATTAATTTAGAATATATCGAATACACACTCCAGAGCTCCCGGCCCTTAGAGATTTCCTGTGATAACGATATTCTCTCTTTAATACCGCTATTCGTTTAACCCGCGCCCAATATCTTGGGTCGACCGGCGGCGTTACGGGCGCCTAATATAACGTTTTGTTCATATTCGGTTAAAAACGACTCGGTCTGTGATCCAGTGTAGTGATAACGGGATTGCCGTTTTGTTATCTCGCGTTGAAAATGAATTTAGCGTCGCCGAGTTACGGCTTCGGAATATACATGAGTACTTGTGTACGTTTGTTTGTGCACGAGACATAAACAAATCACAGTTATGATAATCAAAGGGCTGAAAGTTGCGTATTGTTTTGTGTAATGTGTTGTTGTTTTAGTTTCGTTATATGAATGTGTACATTTGATTTATTTTTATATTGTTTTAACATTAATTGTAACTTCAATACACCATATTATTTCGGATATACGGAATACTCACACTCCACGGAGGGTTCTATAAAATTGATGTTCAGTTATGAAGTCGCACATTTCACGAGTTATATTATGCGTCCCGTTATAAAGTAAGCCTACTACCACACAACGGGCAAAAATACAGGATTCTAACTTTTACTAGGAATCGCAAGTCATGAAAACCCAATACTAACTGCCCCGGGAATCGAACCTAGGACATTTTGATCAGTAATAGCGCTTACAACCACTCGACCAATGTCTATCAGTCTATAACATAATATATCTGTAATATAATACGTCTGTAATATAATATTTCAGTACGATAATAATAAAATATGTAGAATAATATCTTCGCTCACCGTTTGTATAAGCTCTAAGTGTATAGTCGGTTTCCACGAGGCGAGTGGGTTATTACCAATATTGCATATTGAGAAGGGTTCTACATTCCATATTTAATTTATCTCGTTATTAAAATCGATCTGTTGACATCGGTGCCGCAATGAATGTAAGGTTTGTTATTTAGTAAGGATTGTGTATGTTATTTATTTAGGTTCGTCGACGAAATTAAAGCAATATACGAGTAGTAGGAAATACTGCTGTAATCTGGTACGTGCGTGCTTATTAGATTGGCTCGTGTATAGCGTCTCGTCCAAATGAGTCGATCCCACGGGACTCGCAAACCAACGGTCCGGGGCCTTCGTCTCCAATGAAAAACAGTTTTATTTACATCGCTTAAACATTGGATATTCCGAGTCACATATTTATTTTGTTGATCTTATTTTGACCCGTTATTGTTCTATTATTATTGAAGTAGAAATTTTTGTACGTACCTTCCCTGTTTTTGGGCGGTAATGTGTGTTATATGTAAATATGTATTATCAAAGCCATAAATGTAATGTATCTTTGTAAGAAAATATTGTGATTTTTCTTATAAATAAAATTCTCTAGCCACGAAATTATCAATGTAACTACATGTATAACCCTACCCCGTTAGGGACCTGGCGTGAAAATAAAATTAGCATATCACGCCAATTTCTTACAGGGGATTAGAGGTGGATTTCAAGGATTTCCATCTGCTACGGTCCAGGTAGATTTCTTTCGCCTATCGTCACCATCATCATTATCAGCCTACTCCAGTCCATTGCTGAACATAGGCCTCTCCAATAGCACTCCACCGAGCAAATAATAATAATAATTTAATATACATAAGATATGGATATAGACGAATGTAGGATACGAGTATTTCCATTAGTTATTTTTACAGCGCAGCCCGTTGCGTTGTAGCGCGATGTGGTGGCAACATTATAACGTGCGGCTAAGTGGTGCTCGTAAATCGAGCGGCGACGTGTCCCGCGGGTTTGATTGTCGTGTTCATTACACTGTTCGTATCAGTTCTAAAATTTGCTATTCATTTATCCACCGACAATAGTTTGTCAGGTGTACCTAATATGATTTTTGGTGATTTTTTCTTTATGGTTATAACGTGATGATTACAAATGTGTATATGTACATATTTTTGAACGTACATGTTTGTTTCTTAACTTAATTTAAAAGTTATCAGTAGTCTATGTTACTTCAAATTCAAAGATTAAGGAAGATGAATCATGAAAATTGCTACACTTTTGTTCACGTTCTCTGATCTTTTTAAATTATTGTATTTGTGTACGCTGCCCACGTAAAATCTTTTTAAATAGTCAATAATTTCCATTTGACTAAATTTACAATATAATTTTAAGATGCTGGGGTACATTTAAATATGTCAATAAGTGCAGGTGAATTTGAGCTTCTACAAGGTCAACTCCTGTTGCCTTTATTCTTGTTATCATCGGCAACGCCCTGTAAAAAACGATGTTGCGTCCATCTAGACGTCAGTGTTGCCAAATATGCGACAGTGCTGCCATTCTTAAATAATAATAAAGTAACTACCCACAATAAAAGACTATGTACATATATGAACAGAGCTTTACAATTATGTGACGGGCAATGTTTGTTGAAATCTATTACCATGTCGCATAGTTAAAATTATTTGATGAGATATTTACTGTTTTCAAAATCTTACGTATAAACAGTTTATTGCAATCGTCACACTGCTATATCGATCGAAGGGCTTAAGCAATATTTAAGAGGCTGCTCTTAATGGAATGCTTTCAGAGCTATGTATGTTACATGCAAGTACAAAATCATCAAAGGATCTAACAACGTTGTAAGAGGAATAGCAAAAGCAGGGTGTACCTGTGATCCATAGACGAGCAAAATCTTTTGTTCGTTGGACACTACGTGACATACTCTACATGATGCAAATCACATAAATACAGTAAAACATAACATCACGCTTGTAATACTCGAAGGGGTAAGCAGAGGAGTGTAGTACACCCCCACGTTTCACCAGTTACGTTTAAGTTCCTCAATGGAATAGGTGGTGAGCCTATTGCCATACACCGGGCACACATCTAAACTCCGAGTCACTACTAGAAACTCTAAGTTAGAAAAATCGAATAGTACCCGACCCGGGATTTGAACCCAGGACCTCCCGATCGGCAGTCGTTTGCAACCACTCGACCAACGAGGCAGTCAATATAATTACAGTACTTATGAAAATTATGTTTATTTGGCATACAGTTAATTCACAATGGATCCACATGTAATTTACATGAACTAAACAGCTCCGAATAAAATCGTCAGCACTTCGTCCAACCAATAGATCACCCCCTGAAGCTGTCGATTCGAAATGTACAAGTATTAAGCCCAAGATAGCAATTGGTTTCGATCGGTAGTCGGTTGTTTCTAAACATAGCTAACGACTTTCCTTTGTAGTTGGATGTACAGTGCTTCTGATTAAGAAATATGGCAGAGGGAACTGGCACACGAGGATCAAGTAACGAAAACTGTAATAACAGAGTTTAATTTTCTTCTACGTACGTAATAATACGTATCGTGCTTAAAATTTATCCAATGGATCTGAATATAAAGTTGGAATAAATGGTTTTTTATACAATATAATATTTGTTATTGGTAATTGACTAACGTTTGTTATTGTTACAATGTTTCATTTTTAAATAATTTATCTATACAAGTAGGTATTTAATGAAATAATAACGCGATATATATTATTTACATATATGACACACGAAATTTAAAAAAAAATTCGCCAGTACACCAGGTGTCGAAGACGGCGCAGGCGGAACCAGAGCGAGGAGAGGCGGTTGTACGCGTTTTACCGAGA
>DWDT01004905.1:0-10816 GCA_018245595.1 Microceris scylla
CCAGCGTGGCAGACTATGGCCTTAACCCTCTTAATATGAGAGGAGACCCGTATTCCAACAGTGGGATTGTAATGGGTTGAAAAAAAAAAGAATTTTTGGATACTTCAAGCGTACACACTTATAAAACAATGTCTGTATGTTGCATTATAAAAATTATATTATCAAAGTTTCTAGTCAATTACCTGTGTTATGTCCGTTGAAATAAATATTTCTCGATCGATGCATATCAGACCTACAAACGTTCAATTAAAATTAAAAATGTAACAGAGGGACACTTTGCTGGAGGTTGTACGTTCAATACCCACCCATGACAAATTTCTAAGTGTAATAAATAAAGTTATTCTATCTATGGGCTTAAAATTATCTCTACATATTATGTAGACTAGGTTGTTAAAAACATGTAAAATTGTTACATACTGGGTCCTCTGTCTATGTTGGAATCAGATGGTTGTACGTAAGTCGTCCTAATAATAATATTACTACACAGGTAAAACCGCAGAGGGCATCGTGTGCCATTTCTACAATTACTTCGTCTCCAGATATTGTTTAAGCTTATGTCGTTGTGGTACTTACTCATTTTATGTTTAAAAGGTACTTAGGGAGCGCAATGTTTAGCTAATTAATACATTTATTAAAAATTGACAATATTTATTTAAATTTTTTTTTAAATGTTAATATACGGGACTTCGTATTTAATGCATGTAATGTATTTTATGTTATATTTAGTTACTTTCATTCTTCCTACGGATGGAAAAGATATTGTAGCGAAAATAAAACACCCAATAACCGTACAAGACACTTTTATCAACGAGATTCACCCGAAGCGAAACGTGATGCGAGTTTACTTTAAAAAATTCTATGAAGTGGAAATTTTGCACGTATTTTATAAAACTGAGTCGGCGTGAGCCCGGAGCTTGCGGTCGCGCGACCTAAAGGGTTCGCACACGTTGGGATCTTCATACGATGTAATAAACGCAATTTAAAAACCAACTCCACATCCAACTTAAGGGATCAATATGAATTTTAATGTGTAAAGAAATACATTGCCTCTTTTTCCGGAAAAGGTAGGCAGAGCAGTGTAGTTACACTGCCACCATTCAACCACAATTATTCACCAGTTTTGTTAGCTAAGTATTCCGTCTTAACACAGCATAGGGGGTGAGTCATGTGTCTAATACAGCTCTGCGGTATCGTAAAGTAAATTCAATGTATAGTTTCTAATTAAATTTGAACTATAACCAAATGCGTTGCTGAAAATATATAAAACTTATTCCTGACATAAATTAACCATGTGCGCATACAAGTGGTCCTAAACTAGACCCTTGGGAAATACTAAAGGTTATGTAGCATCGGCAAAAATTTACAGTGTACTTAAATTACCTGTCTAGATTATCTCTTTATTGAAGCTTATTTCCGAATATAAAACGCGTTACGTACAAAAGTAATGTTTGAGATTGCTTTTAATGTAACGTGTGTTCAGCACCTAACGGGTTACGCGGGATTTTTACCGTATTTTGTCGTGTAGCGTTTATAAAACAACACACAGCTTTTATGGTTTGAATATTTTATGCACTAGTTCGGCGAGCGGGAAACGGTGATGGGTGAGATCTTTGAATCCGAATATTTTTGACATGAATAAAAAATATATTTCATGGCTTTTTTCCGTATGCGAAGAATATATTTGTTTTTCTCTGAAGTGTTATATTAGTTGGCCAATTATATGTTAAAGAATTAATACTTGATTTTATTATAGCGCAATGTAATTTGTAAAATTTGTATATAAAAGAATTTTTCTTCAAAAAGAAGTATCATTTCGCGTGCATATACAACCGACGAAGCTAATTCAGTGCCAGTTACAAATTCAGAAAGGGTTTTCATTTTAAAACCGCGAAGCTACAAGCGCCTGTATAATTTGAGAGCAATCTCGCACGCGCGCATTTGTTTTGCTACTTTTTGTGGCAGGCGTTATCATGCGCACTTGTCGACGCGGCGCCCACTGCGAATGTATTTTTCCCTTATGTTATCCCGATGCTAATCTCATTCGCTTTTACATCCCCTTCCTTGTTTGCATTCGATTATACGCAATAGCATTTGTTAAGTAACTACGCCATTTCGCCCTTTTAAATATATTGGTATCGTTTCCGATTTAAAGTATTTTCTTTGGGATTTTACGCGTCGTGTATTCGGAATATTGTACTGCAGATGTAATATCGTCAGGCTTTTTCGTACGTTATCATACTTTTGTTTTCGGTTATGGATATTAAATTTGCAGTATGGTACAGTTGTTACAGATAATACCAGCTTACGAACGAAATACTTTCGCGCGGCGGCACACACTCATCCGAAATGATTGGATATAAAATTTTGTCGACTCGTATGGCGCACTATTTCGCTCGCAATGTCTGGTCAATTCGTGGGAAGCCGGTTTATTAATCCACATGTGAGTAATGAAAATCGAAATTAAATTCGGAAAAATTTAGCATTATTATTTTTTACATGTATCAGTTAACCAAAAGTTCTTTATCTTTTCTTTCGGAAGTATTATAGATGACTGTTATAACTATATTCTAAACAGGTCACAGAAAACTTATAGAGACCTACGAAGGGCGTAGTAGATATAAAAGATATTAGACCAAGGCATTATTTCGTTATGATGTAACAATTTCCCGCGGCGTTGGAACTGTCGCCCTCCAGCCTCCATGAGAGCCTTATTTATATTCTGAGCGAAGAGGCTGAGCGCGTGATTTACTGGCCTGGGACCTGCCCATTAGGTCGAGATATTGTTGCGAGTAAATATAATGCTCTATTAATTAATACGAGCGTGTTCCCATTGGGATCTGAAAATAAATAACAACAAACAGAGGTTAATGAGCTTTATTAATTTGTACGTATAAATATTTAACACAATGTGGATAATTGCTGATATCATAATAAGATTAGCTGTATGAGAAAACCGTTAGATAAAACAATATGTCATAAAATTATAAATACATTGGAGCAACGACACGACGATAGCGCCTTCAAATAAACTAAATTTTAACTTAGATTTCATGATAAATGGTGGGAAATGGATGAAATTGTTTATCCACATATGTACATATTTAAAATTCATCCGAAATAAAATGATTAAACCATCATCATAACACTTTGTATATTACAGCTGAATAGTTTATAACTTATACCAGTGCGTTTAGAATTAAATTCCCGTCACTGGCATATTTCTCTTTATCTACCCGCAGCACTAACGGCACGCTGTGTGATGGAGACATGTTCGTACGCGCAATGCGTGCGGTGTATCACACTCATCAGTTAATGTGACATATTGTGGCCTTCACACTATCGTTAAGCACATTTTAGCCTCGTAATCGACCGAATATTGAAGTTTCACAGATGGTCATCAAGATCAGGACGCAATAGGAGAGGCCCTTTGAAATAAACTTATGATGATGATGGTGCATGTTACTAGACAGTATGCGTCTATTATAAAACTTAAAATAACCTTACCCTATATCAACTCGAAGGGGTAGGCAAAGGAGTGGAGTACTCTCTCCTTGGTGGTGAACGTATTACTACGCATCGGACACAAATTTAGACTCCAAGCTGTTACTGGCAAAACTGAATAATACTTTGCCCGGTCTGAGGATCAAACCTCTGGCCCACCAATCACACTTGCAGCTAGAACAATGAGGCAGTCTATTATAGACGCGTACTATATGAAACTTTTCTTTTTTTAGAATAATTATTCTTTTATTCATAGACATTTCCAGCTTTAGGAACCGATCGCTGTACCATGTAAGTATCTACCTACGTACGTTTCTTTCCTGGTCTTAATACGTTGCTATCCATTTGAATGAATTCTGAATCCGGGGAGACAGGCTTTCAGATATTTATATACATATATTGGTTTAAGTTAAGGTTGGTTCGACTCTTAAGAGAATCGCGCTCCAGTGTCTTTGTATAAGCTGGGATCTTATGGGCACTTATTAACTATGTACTGATAATGTTTCAAATTATTTTATGATATTTAATGGGAAGCAGTGTTAGCCTAGTGGTTAAGAATTCAGCCTCTCACTCCGGAGGTCCTGGGTACAAATCCATGTCACGCACCTCTTTACAAATGTGCGTTTTAAATTTAAATATCACTTGCTAACGGTAAAGGAAAATATTGTACGGAAACCTGCACACCTTAGAATTTATATTAAAAGAAATTCTAAGGTCTGTGAAGTCAGCCAACCCGCACTTGGTCAGCGTGGCAGACTATGGTCTTAACCCCCTCAATATCAGAGGAGATCTATATTCCAACAGTGAAGTGATAAATGAGTCGATTATTATTTTTTATTTATTTTAAGCGCGTTCCAGTTTTACTGAACCCAAATATTCGGTATGACTAAGATTTAAATTATTTATCTTCGTATTTATATAAGTGAATATTTCGTATGTTGCTCTTGTAAAATGAATACCAGCTGAGTATTATACTTTAGAGAGGTAAAGATTTCATAAAACATGGTCCTATTTTATTAAGATTCTTCATGTTCTCAATGGTTCGTCATTTTTACGAGAGTGTTAGCACAGTGTCAGTTATCAGTGTATCACGCAAGATATAATGTAATATAATGTAAGTGTAAATAGACATAGTGTACTTTTATGCTTTGGGTGGCATTACAGTCTATACAAGGACGCCTTATGTTAAAAGGACGTTATATCTTAAAATGATAAGTAGAAATTTTAAATATATGTAATTGGTACTACATTTTTGTTATATGTACATATATTTTCTTATGTGACTCATAGAATTGGTTGTGTCATGTAAAATTATCATGTAGATTATTTATATATGTGTATGTAGTGTGATCAAACATTTAATAAAATACAAACGTAAGTGATGTACATATATATTTATTACATATTTACAAAGACTCGAAATAACTCATTGTACAAACGTGTCACATACATATAAACATACATTATATAAACTTATATCCCTTGTTGAAACATTAGCTGTCACAGGTACTAGACTCAGCAAAATTTTTACATACAATTTTTAACGGTCATGGAATGCACTCATTTTTGTTAATTTATGGGTCTATGTTTAATTTTATGTTCATCAGTTGATGTGTTGAGGATAAGAACATAAATATATAGACCGCGGTTTTGTAGTGAGTAGAGTATCCGATTAGTGGTGTCCGTAGTATCCGAGTCCGCCGTATCCGCCGAGTCCGTGACCGTATCCGCCGTAGCCGGAGTAGCCGCCGTAGCCGCCGTAACTGCCGTAGCCGAGACCGCTGCTGCCGTATCCGCCATAACCGCCGTAGCCGAGGCCGTGGCCGCCGTAGTATCCGCCGCCTAGATTAACACCGTTTAAAATTAATTTGTGAAAATTGTGCACTATGCTGAGTTTGATTATTTATGCATAGCAGCATATTGTAATGTTAATTACATTATCGCTATGTAGCTAGTATCTAATCAATAGACAAAGAAAAATTCTTGTTACATGTGAGTATATTCAAGTAGTTTGTGCCATATAAAGGCTTTCGACAACCTACAAATTATATTTATTTGTTGTTTCTATTTTTGTTATTTTATCCCAAAACATATATCACAGTTCGTGACATCTGTATTAGTTAACAATAAAAGTTAATAAAATGTTAAGTAGTTAAGGTGTAACTAAAAGTGGTTAAGGTGTAACATACCGAGTCCGCCGTATCCGCCGTAGCCGCCGAGGCCGTGTCCGTATCCGCCGTAGCCGCCGTGCTCAGTCACGTACGACACCTTGCTCACGGCGACCGGGGCGCCTGCTGTGAGAGGAATGAGCTCATTTAATTTCGTTACTAATATATCATGGGGGATAACGTGTGAGGTGTTCGCAGTATATTGTTGGGATTTAGGGGGAATAATCAACATTAGGCCGCTGTGTCATGGCTGTGTAACGGCTGTGAGGTAGTTGAATTATTAGTTTTATAAATACATATAGTGACATTTTAGAATGGGGAAGAGGTTATAAATTAGAATAAAACGAGAAAATGTTAAATATTCTATAAAATACAAGTTCTTTTTCCTTTTTTATCTATTAGACACTAGTTGATAACCCCGTCTTCGTCTGCGTTGTTTAAGGTATAATATTATTAAGACTATGTAGGTCTTATATTATTAAGATTATATTTTAAGTAGAGTAGAATAAGAGAAAGGCAGAAATATTCATTGGTTATCGTAAAAAATCACTAAAAGTTATGATTTCGTTAAGGTTCAACAATTTAACATGAAATCA
This sequence comes from Microceris scylla, assembly GCA_018245595.1. Lineage (NCBI taxonomy): Eukaryota > Metazoa > Arthropoda > Insecta > Lepidoptera > Hesperiidae > Microceris > Microceris scylla. The sequence goes on from DWDT01004905.1 coordinate 6,266, forward strand.
AGACATCGTCATATTTTTTTAGATATTGAGCTTCAGAAGAAGAGTTTCAGAAGAAAGTATACAAAAATTTTATCGAAATCTATCCGATAATTTTTTATTTACATTGATCCGACTTCTATCATTTTATTTACATAGATACATAGATCTGTTACTGTAACGATGGAAGAACGTGAACTCATCATAAGGCTCTTGAAGTCATGTGCAGTCTGCCGGACGGACGGACTACTATGTCTTTATTACGCTACGTTGTAATTCAAATGTCTATGAAGACATGTTTAAACTATTGTCAATCATTTGCTGTGTCATCTCATTTATGATATTAACTAAAATTAAAAATAAATAACTTGAACTAAATTAATACGATGCAAGCATTTTGTATGGAATTCGTAAAATAGTTCCAAAGATTTGCAGGCATATAACTAATAAGAAATCATATTTCAGTTGAGATGGGTGGGCCCGGCGGTATACCGACCGATTGTTATCGGGGCAGGCGAGCGTGGCCGGTCACATCGAAAACAAAGGTCACGTCGAACATTCTATAATAATAACAAACCTAATTTATTATTTAATATATAATATAAAGTGCTCTACAAAAAATATCCTTGCTATCTACTTCCGCGTTTGTGGGAACGTTGATTTAAAGGTCTTTCTGTGAAGGATTTCAAAATTCACACCAAAACATTTCATAATTTTTTTTATGTATTTTATCGAGTTGCTCTGATAATTTAATATTGTAGTCAATCATATGGTGTGAGCCTAGCATAAATGACATATTAAAATGAACACCATGGAGATCCTAAATCAGATCAGCTACGATATAATAATTTTATATGAGTTAAATGTCATTTTTCTAACTCGAACCCGATGTTTATCATTAGGTCATACTAGGCATGCTTCAGACTACCAACTTTTGGTAACCGAATCATTTTTTAAATCTATTTTAGGCTGTTTCGTAATGTCTGGTAATACAATCATTACCAATAATGAATGATATGAAAAGTGAGTTTTTAAATCTTCCAACTGACTAAAGGTTTATTCACTTGCCGCGCGCGTGCAGCCAGCCTATGCAGTGCAATCAGTTTAAGTATTATCAATTACGGCACCTGTACATAGCCGCAAAGTAATTTCAAGTAATTGACTGGGGCCGGCACCGAACCTGCACCTGCTCATTTGTTATAATAAATCAACGACCTTTATTAAATTGTCATCAAAATCCAATCTAACATATTGACGTATGAATACGTAATATTACTACAGCATTAGTGTTAATTGAAATTATTACGAAATATATATATATATTTACGCTTAGAATTTGAGTTGATTCTGCAACTGATTATTATCATGCGAGCATTATAAACCTTTTTTATAGTTTCTAACCCGTTTGTCATCATTCTTAAAATCGCTTGGAATACGTCCAATGTTGCTTAAGGATTACTATGAACTGATTAATATACCGCATATGCCGGGCTCCAGCGAATTACGGAATCGCTATAAAAAGCCACTATCAATAGTGTAGAATTAAAACGGGTCAAAAATATATACAATTTCTTTATCCATCAGACTCGCATATGACAAATTGACTCGCATAAAACCTTTGAGACTCCAAACGTGTCCATTTTAAAAGTAATATAGAATTCAGTTTCGCTGCAGGGCGAGGACTGTTTTCTTCAGATTCATAAAGAAAAACGTCACATTATAATTAAACCTCAAGTAGTGTTCATTAAACTTAGCGGAGTCATAAGCGCAAGTACAATAAAATGTTAAGCCTGTGTGTTTCTGTGCCAAGGACTATCTAGTTCCCACGTTTGTGTGAACTGTGATATAACATTGTCACTGTCATATATTCAACATTAAAGCGATGTAATTTGAAAAAAAAAATGTGACGTGGCACCGAATACAATGACTTTAATTAAAATGAATCATATTTATACCCATGATTGTGAGGGTGCCGCGGGCGTACCTCTGACGCGGCTGTTCTGTGACAGCCCCAACCTTTGTAAAGGAAATGCTTATGGGACAAATAAATCTTTGATTTTTGTTTGGATGCCAGTGTAAAATTACTGGTCAGGTATTCCTAACACGGTTCACTGTAATAAAAACACCACGACTGAAATTGTATGGAAGATAATTAATGGAGATACCGTTGTACAGTATTTGGAAATTTGGTTTTTCTTTTACCGAAATATTTGTTTTTAAATCTGTAAACATTAAGTTAATGAATCGATTTCGGACTGACGCTAGGCCTACATTTATTCTTTATTCCGATTGATTATTTTACGATGGGTTCGATTCTCTTTAAAAATATTAGATCCTGTATCGAACGGAAGACAGTAATATCTAAAAGCATTTATCGTAACGGAGAACTGAGGTAGGTATAAGATTTGTTGATATAATGTATTAATTTCGTATGATGAATATGGAATCTATTAGAGGCTAATGTCGGTTCGTATGATCAATTAGTCCTTAAACTGCCACGGGACTGTGATGTTTAACTATTGCATAAATCATGTTCCAAAGCAATTTAGCCGATCGAAACTAACAACATACTTCGAAGCCATCAAATATGCATTAAACGTGTATGAAAATGGCGAGCTAGATGTAAACATTCTAAAATAAAATTCTTTATGATTACTTTGGATATACCAATCATATGTATATCTGGACCAACAACATGTTTCTATCACGGAACAGAAAGAGAACATGAGGCTTAGCTTACGTTTAAGAGATGACAATTGGTACCTCTAGAATTGCATACGATTTTTAAAGGATTTGGTTTCGAATACGTTTTTCAATTCGTATACAATTGAAAGTCTGGGCGTGAGTATTAATGCGTCTTTATAATTAATGTTTAATGGTGAAGTACTAAAAAGAATGGAAATGGTTCTCAACAAATTTCGAATAAATGTCCACATATTCCTATGATACATTTTAGTTGTATTTTTGATGTAATTTAGCAGCGGACAGCTATTACTGATGTAGATACGTATGTAGACGCCAAAAAGGGATAAATGACACAATTTAGTACAAACGTAATTTATTCCAGTCTGAGGAATTGACGACCCTTACTAATGAGAACCAGAGCTAGTGTTAATCCTGGGTGTGTCAGCAGCTGAGATACATTCATTAAACAATTATAAATATGAGTGTTCTAATAGAGAGATGCCTCAAACAGTTTCCAAAATCAATATCGTAAAAGGCTCAATTAAGGTAAATTACTTGCCCCAATTTGCGGGAGACCAAATTGTGTTCGCGTAAATTGGGACACTGTGAAGTCTGTCTGGTCCACGACGTGTACTGAGAGTGAGGTATGTCGTCCACTGACGGTTTGAAACGATGTAATGATATACACATGTTTGGTATACAGCTGTACATTTCTCATTTTCAATTTTTATTTTTTCATTCATTCATTTTCATTTAATTTTTTTAATGAGTAAAATGGTATTAATGTGAAAAATCTATAATTTTATTGTCTACAAGATGGCATTTTTACATACTAGTACGAGCAATTTCAATTTATTGGTTCGTATTTTTATATTAATTTTTGTATTTTCAGTTTCCGTTTTATAGAACCGCCAAGTACCTCAACTAAGGTTTGTACCGAAGTATATATGTACATAGGTATATTTATACTCGGACTATCTGATTCGTGTTTCGAGTGACTAGATGATTAGTTTCTTCACTCAAGCGAATTTGACAATCTTCGGGAGGATATTTAAGTAACAGGCGAATGAACGTAGCGATTAACCGGAAATGAGACGGAAAATGCTAGTTCCCAATAAGTCCCAGTTTCTTTATTATGGTCGTGATTTTTTTGCGTTTTGGTAAGAGCTCTTTTATTTGTGATGCTCGTTAAATTATAAGCGTGGATTACTTCCCTATTTTATGAAAAAATATCATACAACATTTTTCTGAATTTAATCACATACATACATTTAAATAATATAGGGTGAGAGGCGGACTTTCGTGGAGGCACTAGAACTCTTGAAAATGTTTCGTTTTATAATAATTATAATTAGAAAGATGATATGTTTGATTTGCAAACGAAAACAATATATTGTTACTAGGCAAGAAACAAGGATTTTAACGATAACTTAGTTGAAGGTGTTTAATTTAGCATTCTGGAAGCTTCCACTGGATTAAAATCCTCGGACCTCGAACATAATGAGCGCCGGAAGCATCCATCTTCGCCATTAATCTCCCCGAATGATTCGCCCATTAACTGCTCTTTTATAGCTGCTCTAATGCATCCCTACCTCTTGTTTGCGATTGCACTTGCGATTAATATCCCCCATCGCTATTATCGCCTGAAACCTCTCGATTTCTCTCCATTACTCCTTTTCGATAGTAATAAAGTACCAAGAGTTATACTATACTTCTGATAAGTATTGTTCTTGAAATCTGAGTATACTTCATTTATTTAAAGTTCCTATTATATTTCCTAAGGCGTGTGAAGTCTGTCAACACGTGTTCACGATGACGATGATAAATCAGCTTAAAGAATAAATTAATTTAAAGATTTTCGTTAACGTCGTTCACTTGATTATTACAATT
>DWDT01004906.1:0-10814 GCA_018245595.1 Microceris scylla
CAACCCATTACAATTCCACTGCTGGAATACGGGTCTCCTCTCATATTGAGAGGGTTAAGGCCATAGTCTGCCACGCGTGCCAAGTGCGGGTTGGCAGACTTTCACACACCTTAGAATTTTTTTTCTGAGATGATAGGAAGTGATATTTAAACTTAAAACGCACTTTTTGTAAAGAGGTGCGCACCGTGAGTTTGAACCCGGCACCCCCGGAGTAAGGGGCTGAATTCTTAACCACTAGGCTATCACTGCTTAGCTGTAACATTATCATGTTAATTATATTTGTAATGTACATGTATGTATTTGCTGACTACATACTACTGCTGGGTTTTAATGATACATCACGATGACTCGGCTTTATAAAGTACAAATATTAGACACTCACAACTTATTTTAGTTGTTTCGACACTTACCAACCGTAAGTTAATGTAACTAAGTTGCTGTTATGAATTTTTTTTTCAGTTCAAAATGTCCTTTCTATTTCTCTGTCTATCCGACTGCAGTAAGTGGGCGATTTCTATGAAGCATTGCTGAAGTATTTCATACTTCTTAGGGATCATTTTAACAGGTGGAACACCCATGTTGAAAAAGAGTTAGAGAATGATCAGTCTCCATCATTTGGTAAATATGTATGTCGATGTAAGGGGAAGTACATAAATAAATAAGATATAAAAAATTAAGTACAAATTTATTGTTAAGCTTACAAATGAAAGTAAAAATCTAAAGCTATCACGTGATTCGATCACTTAAAGCTTTTAAAGCTAATAATAAATAAATTAAATGAATATTTGATACAAAACCTGAGAGATTCTATGCCTTTGGCACAATCTAGACTAGGTTCTTATAAAATAAATTTTCCTAAGCAGCACAATTTGATTAACAACATATCATATTATGTCGTACAAAATTGAAAATACATTAATATAATACAAAAGAGAGCTATTTACAAACCGACAAATAATATTTACATATTGTATTATACAATATAAGCAATTAAAGGCGTGTAAGACTTATGGTACCTATGGTGCACCCTGCTATACAACAGACAAGGCTCTGGTGACCTGCTGATCGCGGTATAGCACCATTAACCTAGGTAAGGTAAATTGCCTGACCGCCGACGGTCTGCAGCGTAGGCGAAATCACCTTACGTAGTCCTACGTCCAACAGTGGACTAAGATGGAAAGCAATCAAGAAGCATATCGTTTGACTAGAGCAAAATAAATTATATAGATAAATGCTTAAATATAATACTTCGACTAACCATCACTTACTAGAAATGGAATAATTATATCACAATTTAGGAATCGCGCGTTACACGCATTTATATCTATATAGGATGAATACTGAGTAGTGATGTCACATTTACAATCTAGACTACCTTAGTGAAATAAAATTACACTTACAAATCTATTACAATTAAATTGAAATTAAGTACATCAAAAATATTAAGTAATAAAATCTAAATTTAAATCAGGACTTACTCCACCGCTAACAGACGACAAGTGAGAAAGTAGCGGCAAAACTAAATTATACACTTAGAATATTCACTATGGACAAAAATGACGAATACGTATGTACGTGGAACAAAATGATAAACTCAGAATATAATCTTATACTGTCTTATTGGTGTCGGTATGAGTAAGACAATAATATGTAAAATAATTTATGCGTGATGAGATGCTACTGTGGACTATGTTTAGTTCGGTTTTAATAAGTAATTCTTTCATCGCTTTTGTCCGCAGCGTTATAAGTCGGTGCGGTTCACTCACAGCACCGTTTGGTCCCATTTTTGTACCATAAATAAATAACTTATGTCTATAATACTGCTTAATTTTCTTCAACACTATTAACGCTATAAGACACATGAATCAGTCCCTTGTGTGTATAATACTTAATTACGTTTAAATTTCACAACATTCTGTATATCACTAATCTATATCGTACACTGTACATGTCCATTTTTATAGAGCCACCGCTCGTTACAATGTCTCATAGAAGCTTGTTGATTTCTCTTCGCATTATTTGTACAATCCCTATTTAAGGCCAGAATTTCTACTAAATGTTGTGTGCTTTGCACTACATCACCACGTCATCTTTCTCTTCGCTTCACACGTACATTTAGATCGATTCCACCTCATATTCTGGTTCCGCTGTAACAAAAAAAAAATAACATTCGATTTCTTGCGTCCTTTAATAAAAAACAAAACAGTGCACGTGGAAATACTTAATATGCGTCAAAAGCAGATAAGGTAAGACAACGGATGTCAAGACGGCTGCTTCACCACAGATAAAATGATTAAACACGCTACTGAACGAAAAGGCTAAATTCTAACATTCATGCTATTAATGGCAAGAAATAAAGAAATAAGGCAAAAAAAAAACAAACATAAACTTGATATGTTATATGTAAAAGCGCACGTTAAAATGGTGAAGACAGTGGCTGGGTGTACTGAGCGAGCATGCGTGCCGTTCCACACCTACGTTAGTGTCACAGACATCCATCATCTTACGAACCTTCTTGAGGCAGTTTCGCCTCTCTTCCAAGTCGGGACATTGACAGGAGCACTTACGAGGATTGTACACCCTCGGAGACGCGCAGTCGTGCGACGAAGCCGCACAACAGCCGCAACTCTCGTGGACTTCTACTGGATAGGTAGAGCACATCTCTTTGTTAGTCTTCAAGTTGTATATTCGTACCTGCGGACAACGGAAATAACCATTGGACTGCAAATATATTTATTTAAGCTGCGGAAGCAAATGTACAGATACAAGTGATCTGTGGATGAGGAATTAAACTCTTAATATATATCATATACATTAACTATGAATCCATTGAATAGAATAAGTTACAGTTGTTGCTTATAAGTGGTAGGACATGTGAAAGGTTCCGCCTAGAGAAATACCACACGCTATATCTATTTCAGCTTTGAGCAGTTGTTACTATAACAATTTGTGTTAAATAACACTAACTACTGATTTACTGATCTGGATAATGATACTAAAACTCCTTAAAACTACATCGTTAATAATTTGACATAGACAATGATTTTGACAACCCATGGAGGTGGAATAATTGACATTAACAGTCCTATTCCTCAAGTAATATTCGGCGCTGTGACTACTGCCAGCTCATTTACTATCCCACTGAAAGAAAATAATAGCTGAGACGGAAGGCTGCTTTATATTAATTGTAACAAAAAATATAAGATAACTGCGTTTCATACTGAATGGCCATTGTACATATAATAAGCCATAGCCATAAACCATGCATGGTTTGATGAGAGTTTGCTTTTCGTATGGCACCAAATGTATTGTAAAGAAACTATTAACGGTTGTATTTAATAGACATAACATTAAATAATATTTTGCAATTGCAAGACTAAACTATTGCTAATGCCTTAAAAAAATTTAATCGCTTATTACATTTTAAGCACATTCTGATTTGTACACGCGCGCGCGTGTGCATGTATTCATGTATGCGAGTGTGTATGTATGCATGTAAGTGCGAATGTGTGCGAGTATGTATGAAACACCATTTTCATTAATAGAAAGCTCTGTCAAAACGCCGACTGGACAACTGTAAAGGGTGAGTCACGCCACATTCCGTGAGATGCGTGTGTTATGTAATTATTATCGTTAGTTACAACGATGGGGCAACAGCCACAAATAGGTAATCGTAAGTATTATGAACTACTGCTTCGAACTATGTCAAGGTTATATTCGAACAGAGATGAAGATGATACATTATTGTAGTTTCAGTGTGCAAAGTTCGGAAAAAGGTGTGACTTGGGTGCACTGTTAAATCAAACCAGGATTGTAGGTTTAAAACCTAATGCGTGAGCATGAGTGCACTGACACTGAATTAATCTAATTGTATGGCGACAACGAATTTATTCTTGAAATAGAACAATTAATATTGTTTTATTATTTTGTGTCAAAGCATTTTACTATGTATTAATATTCAATCCACTTTTTCTGAGATATGTCTAGTGATTAGTCGAGGTAACATTGGATTCGATTAATAGCTTATTATATAAAGCTGACTTATCTTTTAAAAATTTTTGAGTATATAAAGACTTTAATTAAATCGATTCTGCTTCTTGTCTTAAGCTTTTACATCATAATTTGAAAAGATGAAGAATACGGCCACTACAGATTTATTCGAGTAAGCTGGAGTCAATGAAATAGTGACAAAACGGTCAGTTATTGAGGGATACGGAAGTGGAGGTACTTACGGGTATGTGCTCCACTTTGGTTCTCGTGGCAACGCACTTGGAGTCCGCGGCATCGTAGTCGCAAAGACCGTGGCAGCGCTTCACCCAAACAGCGCTCGGTATCACCTGTGGGGAAATACGCTGGCGTCAGAACCATCTTTACACTCCGATGCGGATTTTCTCACGCACTAATGACCACGGTCACGGATGTAAACGACATTGTCGATGTTTAAACACTCGAATATTAGAGGCATGCTATTATAACAAAATTTAAGGTAGGTATTATCCGGACATATATTATATTTAATTAAAATCAGACCACGAAGTTTTATGTTAGTAATTATAAAATAAAGAATTAATTTTTGTGTGTTTTATTAAATTAAATTGCTTCAACGTTGTGTAATAAATATTAAGTAAATATCAGCTTCAAAAGTAATAAATTCATTAGAATACTTGTCATTTCGCATCAAATGTATAATGAGTTTACTATAGTAATTAGCACTGAGCTACGATTCGGCACCTGTGAGCTATCGACAAAATCATTCGACATATACATATTTATGTTTAATATCTATAACACCGAAGAAGATTTGTTACACATTTCGTAATTACTTATGACTTACATCGGAACCCCTGAAAGTAACCTGAAGTAACCGGATGTAGACATTGAACGAAATATTTTGTTAGGACGTCGGTGGGTATATCCAGATAGAGAAAGGAAATAGATTATGTACATACATAAGCTATTTCCTTTCTGTTTAATAATAATAATATGTTAATTCCAGAGAAGAAATATTCACCTGCAAGTACGACACTTGGAGCTTGAGATCCACAAATTCTTCTTTTGGTTCTCCACATTTGGACTTTTCGCTGATCTCGTTGCGAACACGGTCATGCTGACTGCTGCAGACCTCTGGATAAAAAATATTATTCGATTATTGTCATTAGAGGGTAAGTCGTCACAGATGTCACGAGGCTAATTTAAGAAAATATTGCATAGTAGCCCTGCAGTAGATTAATTAAATTAAAAGATACTAGTAATTTATTTCCCATCTCAAGCAGGTGCCGGTTCAACGAAAACTTGCTATATTTGAAAAATGTTGCACCATACTATGTTAACTGTGACATTTTATTTTATTTTAAAGTCATCTCTCGGGGCAAAATTTCAAGTTAATCTGCCGTTGGTATAGATATCTTTTTACGCGCGTCTTATGTATGTAGAACATCGATTGCATCATATATTGTATGTTGGCTCGAGAACTGCTGACTTTCTTTGACTTTTTTTTATAGAGAAATGAACCAACAGCTCCTTTTGGTTTCAAATAACATTATGTTATTGCAATCTGACCTATTTCTTTAAAAAAATTGAGAGCGCAATCGACATTAATTTATTAATAATAATAATACCATAACAATAATTATTATGATAATAAATTCAATATTTTTAGACTATTAGTAATATTTGATAAGTAAATAATATAATAATAATATTATACAACATGTCATAAAAACTTTTTAAGCAGTGCAACAATATAAATAATAAATATGTTAATAACTCACAATAAAATCAAATGTTTTAGTATTTTTGCTTCCATTTATTTTTAATAATGTTGCATTCGAAAAAATAATTAAATAATATAGTGATGTGAGTTTAAATTGGGTCATATGATTGAATTTAAAATTTAATTTTGATTGTTAGATTAAAACAGCGTTAGTATAAATGTGATCTAACAAGATAAAATCACCTTTTCTGAACAGATCACTGTCTTCCGACTTTGGGAATTTGGGGTGGTGTTTGTGTGACGCGTCCGCTGCTCCGGCGGTGCAGCACAGTATCATCAAAACTATCACCACTATCGCCATTGCACACCACTACAATATCAACTTCACTATCAATACGATCTGATAACGGAATCACTTAGTCTCAAATTCACACTCACTACGTGTTACTCCTTTGACGGCCTGTTGGTTTCTGATGGTTAGCGCGTCGACTCTCTATTATAAAGCCTGACTCAAGCCGTGTGGGTATAGGTAGTGGGCCTGGTTGTTGCGTCACCAGGTCGACGTCGCTGTTTGCACAGCTGAGCCGCTACGTCACTGTTCGTGACTTGATTCGGCGAACGCGGTCGGGATCTGAGCGCGGTCCGCGGACCACACCTATACATCTATTTTTTAATTCCCACGTGGTGACGGGCTTCAAATGGTATTGAGATCCTATACATGTGTATTGATGGTGGAGAAGCGGAGTGTCGCTATGCTGATTGACTAGCCTGATTTCTCTTATATTCCCGGACAAAGGATAGAGTGGAAAGAAAGTTACGTAGTAGTAGGCTACTTTTTGTGTGCTCAGCGCCGATGCGATCGATACGGCAATGATGGGCATGCGGGATCTGACAATTGGTGTAAGTTTATCGTAATCATTTATTGCGCCTGTAACAGTGGATGATTGCGTAAAAGATTTCACATATGTATAAAAGTGAAAGAAATAGAACAATCTGGATAGATTATAAAGCGATTTTAAGTTGTGGCTGGCTGGTGAAGCAAGCTGTATACGCATTGAGTGGTATCGTTGAGATAATAGTTTGTATCTATCGAATTTAACGAAACCGCAATCGATGCTTATTAACAATATGTATCTGAGTTCATTTAAGATTTGTTAATTCTTTGATAATTGAAACAATTTTCCCACTCCTCGACTAATTATTGTCCGTGGCTTCGACCAGAATTAGAATAATGGCAACTCCAATGGATTTTGATATTTATAAATCATATTTTATAACATTAAAAAACTTGTTCACAATAATCATATACATATGTAGGTATCAATTGGCAACTTACAATCTTTTATGGAATTCGGTACCTACCTAATGTAGGGTACCTACCTAATGTAGGGTACCTACCTAAATTTCAAATTTGTTACTTTTTCAATATGTGGATTATATTTATAGTAGTTTTATTAAAAATGCAGTTTTATTAATATTATAAATGTGAAATTTGTATTTATACTTATGAATATCTGCAAATCAATTTAATTAAAATCAATCTGCCTAGATTTTTATAAAATTTCGCGCCAAAAAAATGTTATTACATGAGACAGGACAAATACTGAGAACCTATTACCTACTCAGAGATATGTACACATCTTTGAGGGGTTTCAGACTTAACATGAATATAATATGTAAATGAATGTATCGCTAGTCATTTTAAAAATCGCAATCATTATTATAATTAAAATGTTTGATTATGTTGTTCTTTCTAAGGTGAATAGAGTCGTGCTTATCACCCGGATCACGCAATATCAGTAACAAATGGAGCGTTCAAGCGAAATTCAAATACCTTTTTATGATTTAATTATGTGTTATAATAAGCGTACAACGAACTATGAGTAACTCTGACTTGTCATTAAAATTGTACTGTCCTAACTCATCGAGACATAAAAGGGGGTATGTAGATCCAGAAGGTACCAGTAGGGGTAGATGATCCTCAAACAGTGTATACGTTACTTGGAGCGGAGATCTGTTATCCGTACTATTGCTTAATTACAAAATAGTTATTAAAGCTGAATGTTGTTTATGTGTGTATCAGTAGGTATGTGTGTGTGTTATTGTATAAATAATTAGACAGTTTCAACTCTACAGACAGCAAGCTATCGAAAACTTCTATTTGTACATACATATTTAGTTTGAACATTGAAATCAACACGCATAAACGCTGATCAAAATAATCTAAGCCGGACAAAGGAAGAATTTGGTGGTCTAATTACATGTGATAGCGTGTGCTTTTTTATGCAGCTGTGTAACCTCAACCTTCTTTTAAAACATAGTTCATCATCATCATTACCATCACCGGCTTGTTTCAGTCCACTGATGGACATAGGCCTCCCCCAATGAGCGCCATCGCGCCCTGCCCTCAGCTTGTCGCATCCAGCATCTGCCTGCAGCCTGTCGCAGACCGTCCGCGTCATCCCTGTGAGCCGGAGGACGCAAAACACAGTTATAACATTTAATCTAAAATCTTGTAAATTAAACGTTACCTATTGTCTTAAAAAATAATAATTTGTCTGCGTATCAGTATTTCATTTTTTAAATTTGTTTTAATAAGTCATTTATAATTATAATAATCATACACGAGTAATTTGAGTTTCATATTGTAATAACAAAATTATTAATACGATATGATATATTTGAATTCCTGAATTGCCGTCAACTCGTAAATTCCAGGCAGATATTGATATTGTTTGATAAGATTCGAATTTTTTGTGTATTATCATATTTAATAATCTGGCTAGTCAGTAGCGGAGTCGACGCGGTATAATGTATTGTGCAATTTTTACTGATTACCATACGTCTACAAACATTAGCCGTTTGCGGTTTCATCCGCTTATGATATAAAAGAAATCGCAGATACATAAGTTACAGTGCTTCAATACAGATAGTATTTTTAGTTATTTTGTCTTGGGGTATTGATATACTGAATCTGACTGCAATATACAAAAATATGTTTTCAAATCCGATTGATAGTTTCAAAAATCAGCACAAACAAACAAACAAGACACTTTCAGATTTTTTTATATTACATCGAAAGCTATTACCTGGATATTGTCACAATGTAATTATTATATTGTCGGATAATCTTTATCCGAAGTACAAACTTATCAAACTAGTTGCGTTTTGCTAAGCTGTCTGCTTATTTACTGCTCTTTTCCGATAAAAAAGAGTTATTAAGTAGGTATACCTATGTTATATAATTGATCGCTAAATATGTGATTTAATATAAATATCATTGTATTAACCAGTTGAATGAATTGAAATAGTCACAATTTATACAATAACGCATTATAAAATATTTACGATTTCAAATTTGCATGTGAATAATATCAATAGATATAATATAAAACTCGCTCCACTCTGACTACCCTACAAGGGATTATTATGCTACGGTGCGTATATTTATCGTTAGCTGCCGCATTCTATTTTTTTCTTTTCCTAAATTTGATTGCCCGTATTCAGTTCCACGACAAACTATTATTGATAGCTATTGTATTATGACCATATTACCTCTTTATGGTTACGACATAACCGAAATTGTTATGTAACTTTCAGTTACGTTTTACCTATATTACCTATTCTGTAACTATTAGGTACATCTAGTTCATATACTTTTAGTCAATTTAGTATTTAGTGCTAATATAGAATACGAACGTAGGGAGATTTCAAGCAAGCTGAAAATACACGCAAAATGGCTGGCTGTGGTTGGATGCGAAGAGCTGAAGATCACGCTCAGTGGCGTGCTATTGGAGAGGCCTATGTCCAGCAGTGGACGATGACGGGCTGACGATGAAAGAATAGCAAGCTGCATCACTGTTGTATGTGGAAATGCACCGCTGCGATATAAATGCTTCTACACGAATGTTACTGTTGATATGAAATTATTGCCCAACCCCTCGTCGCTTACAGTCACAGAATGTAGTATTCCACAAGGTCATTCGGGCACATGACATCACGCGTGACGTATTTTTACAAGTTTCCATAGAACTAACTTTTAACAATTCATGTCGACGTTTCAGAGAACCGATATTAATTGTATGCGATTTTCAGTTACAATGAAAGTTTATTTAGTAAATGTTAAGGTCGCACGCTTTGAGGAAATGTGTGCTCTAATAAAACAGGTGTAGGTACATATAAATGATGTATGATGTCATGTGAAGTTTTACAGCGAACTTCTCAGAATCTCGACTCATGTAAAATTATGTGCTAGCGGTTAATTTTTATAGAAATTGGAATGGGATACGTAAATTCCCATAGCGTAGTTTTGAAGACCTTTCTATGACATTGGCGTTTTGGGTGTGGAGATTGAATGGTATTCCACATTCTTCACGTCCCAGAAACCACCAGTCCATAACGCTGCTTTTACTCTAGCTTAAGGATTAGCATAAGATAAACTTAAAAGCATGGAATTAAAAAAAAGTTGCCAGCCCTACAAAAATTTAGTAAGAACAAGAACTTAAAGAACAATAATAAATTATACTTTCAACTTCCGTGCCTTTTATCTGTCTGATCTGATCTGATTGAAGCACATAATGATTAATAGCCAACCCAGTATCTTTAGGGTTTTTTAGGATCGAAAACCGTTAACGAATGATAACAACCTTAACCTTCAACATGACGGTCCTCTTATAGGCTAAATGACGGTCAAAATTTTCTATCAAAGTTTGAAACACGCCTCGTCTACTATACTTTAGAGGCAAAATTAAATGAGGACTCTGTCTCTGGTATGCATTATAAAAATATTTTCGACATTTACCAACGGTCACCACGAAAATGAATTAAGTTAGATAGAACTATCAAAGATATGGTGATAAAAATAAAATAAAAAAATAAAATAAAAATAAAATAAAATGCATATGGTGATAAAACTATTGAAGATATGGTGATTAACGCAGGCGGCAACTAGCGCCGTATGCAGAATTGCATTAAACAAAATATTGATTAAAAGGGGAAGACAGAGGCAAATTATTAATTAAACCGATTACAGTAAAATATGAACGTATGTACACTCAATATTTCACAAGGTCCGTATTAAGATGACCTTGACCGAACCTTA
>DWDT01004907.1:0-10814 GCA_018245595.1 Microceris scylla
CTGTCGGATAGTATCATTTTTGATTTTATCCTTCAGAGATACTCCGAGCATAGCTCACTCCATAGCTCGCTGGGCGACTTTGTATATCATGACTGGCAGGACGCAATGATTGAAAACTTAGTTTTCAAGCTCTGCGGTATGGATGACGAGAAGACTACACATAGTTTACCAAATGCTGCCCAGCTCAGCTGGCAGCTGATCCTGCTACAGTAGATACTATCTCCTATTATTGACCAAAATCTATGGATTGGATATATCGTTATACCTACATCTAATTTCGAGTACCTACTGATAAATATTTAAAAGCAGTCGAAAGACTTTTCATAACCGTCAATCGTAAAACATGATCAAAGTAAAAAAACTTATGAAATGTAAATGAACGCTACATACCTACTCGTCTAAATTATTTGTAAAATTGTTGTTTACGACGAAAAATTCATTTATATCTGTATTTTGTGGGAGCGTCATAAACCATCTTTACAGCTTAAAATATTCCAGTCTTTCCAAAAGTAGCTTGAAATTAAAATTATTTTACGAAACATTTATTATATTACATGTGAAATAGACTAATTAATCATTTTCCGGATAAACCAAAAGACACTGCAAAATTATACCATTTTATCATAGCACTAAAATCTCCCCTATCCACCTCCTCTGATTTGTTTACATAGTCTTAAATCAAGATTTTTATTAACAAAATGTAGTAAGAAGCTTAAAACTTAGTACGGTTTCGATCTTTTCTAATAAAATAGAACTGTCCACTAGCAAGAGATAGAAACATCTACGGTTTGCAGTTTATTGAAACCGGTAGCTCCGGTTTGATAGGTGTGGCGTGATTGGCAAACTCACTGTGCCCCGAGGCGTTCCGAGTTATACGGATTTATATACGCGTAAATAAATTATTAATTACATGTAAGTACGATAACACAGTTTAAAATTAAAAAGTTTAAATTTCAAGATTAAAGGCGTATTGTATTATTTATCGTGTAAATTATTACATAAACAGTTATCAGCGTTGATAAAAACTGTAAAATACAAGTTTATGTGTGTGGATATTATAAACGGCTTTTATATAAAAACAGTGGAACTCTGAATTGTCGATCAGTGCACATTTATCGTGGCTATTATTTAATATACGATCAATATACATTGTGTATTATGACAACTTATATTGAAATTGATGACTCTATCCGAGATAGACGGGTCACATATTATCTTGAACGACACATTATATTCGATTTAATTAGCATGAATGTTTCCATTACGGCATATATTTTACCTACTCTTGTTACGTTTAAATACATTTCAGTAATGTTAGATGCAGAGTCTTTTCTGTCACAAAATTAATGGGTAGATTTTCTAACAATATGCAAGTTATTGAATAATGCCATTTAGATATATACATATACCTACACTTGTGTATGCATATGCCAGTAAATTTCCAATTAAATAGTGCAGATGCAACATCGTTTGTCATAATATACCTTTTTACAAACCTTTTAAGTAGCAATTATTGCAACTAGGCACATTGCGTCATAAAGTTGATCAGTTTAATTATTCAACCTTTATGAACAATAAATTAAGCACTTAATTAATTCGGAATGTTTTAATTATGAATATCGTTTAGCAACTCGTAGGTAAAACTTAAGATAGATGTAATGAAAACTCACAAGTTAAAATGACAAGGAATGAATAAATATTGATTATAATTAAGCCGCTCCGGAAAGTTCAGTAGCAATTATATAATATAAGGATGTAGAGGCATTCTTTACTATGCGTTTTGTATGCATTGGCCGTATAGAGACTAGATAAATAAATAACTAACAATGACGGCACATTCATCAGAAACCAGTCTCGGAATATTGGACAAGGAAGTGTCTTATTATTCTCTTATGCAGAAACCACTCAGTATAAGTAACCTAGTGCAGTTTACTTTGATTTACATAAAGTTTTTATTATTAAGGTGTTTAAATGGTATGATAAACAAAATGATTTTTCTTATAGACTTAATAAATTAAACGTATTTTACATGAACTTTAGGTAACCTTAACCTAAAATTTTTATTGACATCTAAAAACTACATATGTATATTGAACCTGAAAGCGTTATTTCGACGGATTGTTTAATTTTGTATGAGTATAATACAGAAATTAACATAATTATTACAATTTAAATGAAAAATGGCAGTAAAAATCAGCTAAGTTTGATAATCTCTCAATATATTTTATCAATGAAATTAGTAATTAAAATATCAAGCCATTCACTACGTCAAATATCCCCCAACGATAATCAAATCTAAGCCATCAACTTTTAAATTATATACCTCCTTAGTAGATTTTTTAAAACTATATTTTGCAAGCATACTTACGGATAGCTGACCTACCAAATAAATAAAAGAAAACCTCTTTTTGTTGCCAATTTTAACGCATTTATCAACCGCTTCTCCTAGTACATTAAAATTCCTCTGTAACTTATTGTATTCATATTTTATTATTATTATTGTACACTACGCCAGGTCTCTTACGGGGTAGGTATCACCACATAGTATCAAATATGTCTACCCCTACGGAGCTGAAAAGTTCTACGTGGAATAGTGTTTTAATGTTTCATTACGCACGGGAAAAATATGTGAGTGCGACTACGAAATCATCAGGCATTTACATTACGGAGATATGTTCGAGTGTAGATCATTGTCTCGGCAATAAAGCGTTTCTCAGTAGCGGATGAGAACGAGTTTGCATGCGGTCGGAGATGGTGCGGCGGTTCCCTGGCACTACACTCACGTAATGTGCTCGGAATGGCCAATGAAGGCAGCGTATGCAGACACATTTAATGCACGGCATGATTCACCGGGTGCATCCCTTCACACAATAAATGTTTAGAAAAAGAACGAGCCTGTTAAGCTCTAATATTGTTGTAAATCTTGGTGGACAACTGATGATCTCATTTCAGAACCATTACTAATATTACTACTGTGAGGTTTTTAAACTTTAGTGTAAGTTAAAACTGGTGATCTACATAAATAAAAAGTAATGATAAATTAATGGTTTAGATATTAATAGTCATTTCGTAAAATTGTTATTTAACAGACTTAAGAGCTGCGCCTTCACTATGGGCAGCCTGGCAGCTTAACCGTAAAGCAAAATGAAAACTTTTGACCCGCTATTCATTTTACTTTTATATATACCTACAATTTTACTTTTTTATACTCGTATAACACACACAATTTTAGTTACTTTTATATAGGGTAGAAAATGACTAGGATACCTAAAGTTCTTGTGCAACTTTAAAGTAATAAAAATCTCTAGAAATATAAAGCCGTTACTGAAACAATTTTAAGCTACGCTTACAAACTAAACGGTTTTAGCCAACTAGGAGTATATCCGAGCGAGCGCCCGCAGACATTTGCATCCCAGTGCCAGTTATAATTAAACAGAGGCAAACGCCAAATCCCAGACTGTAATTATACAAAGTTTGCACAGGATGTTCATCCACGCAACCTAGAAAAACGTCGCAAGTCCTTCCGAAATTGGCTCGCCCGCCGAATTGTTCTTTATTCCGTAGGCATAGGGCCCACAATTTAATTAAGCGAAACTGTTGTAATAGTACATTTCGAGCGAGGATTTCCCACTCAAGCAACATCCTGAAATACATACGTTAGGCACAAATAAACAACTGCAGCCACTGCCGCCCACTGCAGCCCGAGAATAATTAATTTTGCTTTCTGATGTTTTAATTAAACAAGTCCCTCTCACTGGCCGTAATTTCTTTTTTGTTTCAAAAATAACATCCAATTTATATCGAGTACTGTGTTGTTGCTATTCAATTAACCTTTTAATAGCGATTGTGCGCTTTTTAAATAATTTACTGGCTGAAAAACATGTTGAAAATATTTTCCTGAAAGAATAGCTAGATAGGCAAGTAAGCGAATAGAAATAAAAATGCTAATATTTACAGTCGGTGTAATTAATGAGTGTGACACGACATAAAAACAATATATTTTGATATCATCGGCACGAAGTACAGTTAGTATTGTTGTAGGTACCAAGAATGAAACGAGAGCAATAGCTCAACAAGACCTTAGCTAGATAAGATTTCATTCAGCTATTACCAAAATCTTTCTCAGAATGAAATCTCAGCTATTTCTGCGACCGACATCCGAGAACAATTGGCTTGCATAGCGTTAGTTTTTGTCATCAATGTTTATATTAATAAAGGCAATCATGATTAAAATGTTGGTTTGGATTCTTCTGTCAAAATAGATTTAATTGATGTATATTTTACGGATAACACTTTCTTACCTAACTGTACCTATACCTACAAAACTACGTAAGTATTTAACGTGACGTTATAAGTTAAGAGAGCTAAAACGCATTATTCTGTTAATATATTAATGTGAAGTGATCGTACGTTCTCGTCAGCGGAGGAGAGGGCCGTTTTATTTTTGAAAATGACACCATCATTCACCGATAACGCACCGGGAGCGTCAGAAAAAAAATGTTACGTTCACTATGTCGCGTACCATTTCAAAATAACTAAATATTGTTCCGGAGAGTTTGATGGATATTTTAAAGCATTATTGCGCGTAAGTGCGCGTCAATGAAGTATTCATAATTTATTACAAGATTTTTATTAGAGATTGTAACCAATAATGACATTAAGGGTTTACACGTTTTACTTCATTAACAAAGGGCTGGACTGTATTGTTACAACCAAATTTTTATAGAACTACATACATATTTAATGTGTACTTAACAAAATTACAAGAACCATTTTAAAGCCATTTTATATAGTTTTTTTAAGTCGTGGTTTATTATGAATTTTTAATCTACATAAATGTAAGACAACGCTATGTCGTATACTATAGTATATGAATATTAATAGGTATAAATAAATGGGGATTTAATATAATTTTAAATAATCATAATTTCGTTTATGCTGCGCTCAAGATAAATCACATGTGTATTGGTGTATTATAAAATTTAAGCGTTAAAATGACCTTACAAACCCGTTTTGAACATAGACACCGAAAATATTTGCATAAACTTAAAAAAACACAATTCCACGACGTTTATAGTTGAGCTATTATCGACTGTCAGTAACGTTCTTAACGAACATTAAACAGATAACCAAACGTACATAAACGTCTATTATTACGAACATTATCAACGTTTTTATGAAAGCTATTTCATTAATAAGCATAGCGTATCTTTTTATCGGTCCATTGGAACTAACCTATCACAACCTAACTAAATAACTACAAACTGGAATGTTTTGTACACTCGTACCGAGACCCGGCCGAATAATAACGAGATTTCAACAAACACGCCATTTTGTTGTAAAACTGAATGAGTGCGAACCACAATCTACATCTACATTTTTTGATTAATTTTAGATATTTTTACTGACCCATTGTAATAATTTATATCATAATAAAACGTCAAATAGTCAAGTAATTGCGCACTTTTGGTAATTTATTTAATTATAAGCGTGCCTACGTACTTATATACATAGTTGTCATTGAATTATAGTATTCTAGCGTCAGAACTGTCGACTGACTTTCAGGAGAGCAACGAAGATGTTTCATTTCGTACTGTGCAACTGTGTGTTTAAAGTTGAAAATCGAAGGGGATGTAGCGAACAGGTCGGCATACAATTGTTGTGTCGTGTAGACACATATATCGGTCGCACAATAAAAGAGCTTTTAAAAACATCGCGCTATCTAAGCGCTCGTTGAGGCGGTCGAGTTACGCGCGATGTTTTGAAAGCGCACAGAGCGTTACGATTACGTTTCCGACGAAGTGTCGACTTCGGGTTACGTTTTATACCGTCATATGAATCTTTGGCTCGGATGTTTGGTCCGAAACGGTCGTTCATTAGCATTTTATGACTGATACGACCGATAAAAGTGGAGTAAGACGCATTCAACGGGTCATACAACGTGATAGACGTACCGGCCCGTTGGCACACACTACAGGAAGTAGGCACTCCGTTATTGGACCATAGCCGTTCAGATTGACGCATTCTCATTCACTCAATGGCTATTATTGTGCGTTTTAGATGTTTGATGCCGAGCTTGTTCGTTTTAAGCGCTTGAGAACTTATTTCCGATTCGACTATTGGGAACATTTCAAATCTTATTTGCTATAAGCCGTTTTCGTTATAGTTGTATATTATTGCGCTACTGATACGCTCATAGACACCTTAATATGTTTTGGCTTGTAATATCGACGTATTCACTTACAAGAGATACATTTATGCTACATGTGTGGCTATAGATTTATTAATCTTGCAAAGAAACACACGAACATAAATATTTTCGCCAATTCACGAGGAACTTTTAACCGTAATTACTTCTACGTGATGTTTAAGAAATGAATATTTACAAAGCGTTCGAATTTACCTTAATTTCGCTCAATGTGCAAAACGTTTAAAATTAAATTTGTTTCATTCTCTTGAATTGCGTTTCTGACAAAGAACTTTAAGTCTTTCTCGGCTTAAGAGTAATTTATTAACTTGTTCATAATATACGTGGAGCACGAGTGACGACATGGCAAAATATGTGGAATCGTGCGAATCTGAATTTATTTAGATTTGTACCCGTATATACGAAATGAGAATTTGAGTATCTTTATGACTTTGAATGTGAATTTTCATATAATCTGTCTTAAGAATACTTAAGTGTCCACTATACTATAGGTGGGTGGCCTGATGAATCAATTCGTGTGCCATCTGTCGTTTCGTCCGATTGTCCATGGTGTGGCATCCTTCAACAGCTCACACCCTACTTTAAGTATATAAAATCAAACAGCCCAGGGGCGCGGAAGATCGTAAACTTTTTTGTAGAACATCTCTCAACAAAACGCGAATCATAAAAGTAATTGGAGCCCATTCATATTAATAGACATTTACGAGGCCTGTGTCGTAAAACAGAGATTGCAGAGATTGTCGTCGCTTACGAAATAGCAATGTCTGAGCGATCGAATAGTACAGCATTAATTCGTTTTGTGCTTGTTGAATAGTTTTATTACTTATAAATCATAAAATACATGTGGATATATAGAAAAATATCCGCGGTATTCGCTATGGCTTTGGCACGCTCTGGAGCGCTCTCATAAACTCGTAAAGCTCTGCATATCTATGCATAGAAATATGATACTACATGACTATTATGTACATATATACATATATATAGCGGAAATATGTGTTTTTAAGCATCAGTCCAAATTTTTCCTCTTTAAGCGACCAGATATAAATTTAACAGATTTTCTTGTGCTCTATTTGTTATTAACCACAATTTTGACTGAAATGTCATTAGTGAATTTACAACTCAATATTTTTAGTATGATACAATGCGATGTGGTTATACATAATTATGTACATCCATATGGTACGAATTGTTACGTTAGATCGATTCTATTTTAGCAGAATTTTCACCTGGATATTTTGTTAAGACACTCATACAACCTCAAACAGTGGCAGGTGCTCTGGTCTTGGGTCCGTTTGTCAAGATCATTGCTTTTATAGCTTACTGTAGTCGGGATTTTGGTTCTTGTCTTAGATTACAGTGACCAGGTGGAACATACGGCCCAGATGATACGTTGACAATCAAAACTAAATTACTGATAGATGTGCATAGAAGAATATATAAGCATATAAAGGGTTCAGAAATAGCAGATCCACTGGTAGGTACATTTCTACTGTGAATATATTATTATCAAAACAATTCACGCTTCGTTCCGAAGACAGTGTTTTCCGATTCTAAATTTACTCTAGAAATCACACTCTCAGTCTTGAAGAGTAGAAAAACGCCTATGACTAATTATTATCATTGCTCGTTCATGTGATACTTTCTTTACATGTACCTACAAGCAGAAGTATGAACTTTATATTTCGTAAGAATGTTACAACGTTGATATTGTGACATATTGGAAATTGCTTTCAATATGAAAGTTATGACGGATTTATCTATATAACACATCCCGATGTAGATAAATAGGAAGGACATTAGGCTTCGCAGCTGTCGCTCCCTCACCTCCTCTGGGACTCTCGCAATTTTCCTACCCTTGGCTTGATTCGAATCCCAAAAGGTTCCATACGATATTTATTATTATATCTTTATTAACGTTCGTGTCGTGTCGACTCGTTTCTTGTAAAGATTTATACGGAACTTTTTGCGAATAATGTGTCCTTATGTGTTGTTTTATGTTAGACACACCATAAAATATACACCAGTCTAAGAAAAAACGGTGCAAAAGTGTAAATAATAGTGTGTTGTTCCTAATGTCATAAATATTTTGTGACCGGAAACAGGTTTGAGATATTTAGACGCCATTAAACAGATTATTTAAATACTAGATTTCTTCCAAACATGGCGTGTAGTATTCAATATACTTAATTAAACGACCATCTAAAACGTATTACATTAAAATTTAGTAGATTTCTTAAGTTTTTCTGTTTCTAACATTTTAATTCGTGTATATTATATTTTTTTTAATTATACCAATGCAAAGTTGGTTCCTCGCTACACAAGATAATATAATTATAGCCGGAGTTACAGCAACTATAATCCCCTAACCCTCTCTTGTTTGTTATAAGTTTATTGTTGCTATATTTTACCAAACGCAATATCGTAACGTAATTTAAATCGAATTAGCCTCCCCTGCAGCCTTCCAAATTTGAATACCGCACAGGATGCTCGCGCCCCGTTCCACAGATATTTAAAAAAACAAAAGGGAGGATCGCTGTTGTTATATTTTACAATTTAACTCCCCCCTCCCAACTTGCCAATATATAGCAGGATTGACTCCCTTAATGTACGAAACCGTCTACGTAGAGTGCTCCCGCGTAAAATGGTAGCTTTTATCTATGAAAAATGTTGTCTTGATAATATTGGCCCGTATTTTCTTAGCAGTTTATTATCTGTGAGATGAGCGTCTTAAATTTGAGAACCATTATGAGTCGTCTATGCTTTTATTTATTATTTTTAAGGTAAATTTTTAGACTAAGTTAGCGAAAAAATGGATTAGTTTAGATATTCAGTATTATTATTTAGCTTTCGTTTCAATATTTGCCTCGCTATGAGAACATATACCTACAGTTAAATTATTAATTACATCTTTACCTTCGCATATTTTATAAATATCCCAAATGCTTGATATATGACAATTTTACTTTATTTTATTCTCAAATCTGATATTAAACCGTAATTGCTAAAGTCTTTTAATATACATAAGTACATACAATTCAAGAATTGGGTTCAATAATTTTATTATTTGTAAAACGGGTTCAGTTTTTATTTTCGATGTTTCATAAACATAAACATAATTATGTTAGGTTAGTACATTGGCCTGGACAGCTGCTTACTATACCAGCTGCAGGATGTAGCTAATAGGATTACTAATATTAATTAATGAGAACTCCAGATGTACCTACATATAGTAGGCGACCATCTTAGACTTATCAGTCTAATCAAAACATCCAAAGACAATACATTCCAAAGCAAGTCTTATGCCTATGAATTTCCTGACTTAAAAGTCTAAATACGTATTTCCTAGACAAAATTACGGTTTAACTTTCATATGGGACGTTTCATATCACGTGGGACGTTTGCGATCATTTAAGAAGTTGCATAATTAATACATTCGGTCTAAGTGGATTACTGCTGAGGTTGCACTGA
Source organism: Microceris scylla (assembly GCA_018245595.1). Taxonomy (NCBI): domain Eukaryota; kingdom Metazoa; phylum Arthropoda; class Insecta; order Lepidoptera; family Hesperiidae; genus Microceris; species Microceris scylla. Next base: position 9,680 of record DWDT01004907.1, read on the forward strand.
ATATTATGTGCTATGACATCAAGAACATTATTTGTAACTAGTAAAAATTAATTGAAAGCTTCTATACTTAATTTACCACTCTGATATTGGAAGTGAAAGTTCGTTGCATAAAGGTAAATACAAAATTAATATTATACTAATTAATTAATATGCACACAGCGACATTTAATGCATAGTAATGTGTGACATTTTGACTTTAATCGCATTGGTGTTTAGTGAACGGACCTTTAACTAATTTTTGAAACAGTTAATACCTACTGATATCGCTACAAGAAGAGAGTTAAAAAAATATACTTATGTGCGATTGTATGGTAAGAAAACAAGTAGTTTAAACGAAATAACACTCCTGTAATCCCGCAAGGGAAAGATGGACAACTGTAGTTCAGTCCCAAGTTTCACCAGTCACGTTTACGTCTCAATATGGCATAGGTGGTGAGCGTATTGTTATAAGCCGGGCATAAATAGTGGTAGTTTCTATACTCTGAGCCTTTAATAGAAATTTTATAAACGTAATCTAGATACATATAAGATATGTATAATTTTTAATACAACTGTCTGTCTCTTTAAAGTAGGTACGTCATGTAGAGTTAAGTGGGATTTCATTACTCCTATCAAATTTTTCTAACTCCCAACAAGGTGAATGAATATAAATAACAACTTTCCAATTGATTGATTCATTAATATTGACTATTATTGAAGATCATATATTTTACATCGCATGATTTAAGAGTTCTACCGCTATAAAGCTGACTCTAGCACTATTGCTAAGAAGTTAGCAATATAATAGAGAGCATATAACTCTACATTGCAACATCATTGTTGTTATGTCGTTTCCAGAAAAAAGGATCAAAAATGTTCGCAAACAGTTCGCAAGCACTTCGCAAACATTTTATAGGACATTTTAAATTTAATATTAATCATAATTAAATAATTAGGACCAAAACTGTGTAGTAATTTGTATGTGATTTATAAATGATATTGACATCCATATATGACATAATTAAATCTAGGTATATGAATTCACAAATGTTTACAGTGAAAGAAATCCGAGAAAAAGCTTATTTATACCAGCAATATTTTTAATGTGATATTTCTTTGAACATCTTAAAATATATTATCGACATATTAATATAAC
>DWDT01004908.1:0-10814 GCA_018245595.1 Microceris scylla
GTGTCCATGGGCGACGGCAGTCACTTACCATCAGGTGACCCGTTTGCTCGTTTGCCCCCTACTCTATAAAAAAAAATAATATTTATGAAACATCAATATATACACCAGGTTTTTCATGGGATCGCGTTACGGCAAGCGCTCGCAGATAACGGAAGGCGAACTGGCTCCCGTCTGGCGCGCGCCGCTCTGCGACTGTACGCGCTTCGCCAGGCACACCCTACCGAAACCTTTTTATAACAGGTTCGAAACATTGCTAAACATGTCATGGTTATAATGAAATTAAGCCTTCGATAACAACCGACGAAAGCCTTAACTGTAAAATCTGCCTTGATGCAAATATTATCAGTTTAGTTATCAGTGCAAGAATAGGTGATATACTTTTTGGCATGTAACGTCTTAGGCGATGACCACAGTAATCATATTTTTTAAATAAAAGTCTCGTTATAAGCTAACATGGCTATGTATATCCTTGTGACTCCAACTTAATACCTGTATATTTACGAGTACTAATACTAGTGCTAATGCGATTCATTTTTCTTCATTCACTTCATTTGGTATAAATACTTGTTTTGTGAAAAATAACTTTTTGACTGTATTCCAGAAGATTGGAGGCGTCGCGACGGGAATCCATGGAAGACTGAGCACCCACAACCATACCGCACGAAAAATACACAAATGTACACCACCGTGCACTATTACAATTATATCCGGCTATAAAATACTTCACGATATTTCTCTTCCATATTTAAATTCATATTGAATGTCTTGTCTGTTTCCATAAACTCTAGAAGGTGGTGGGACGGTCTAGATAGGAGCAGCTTAAACTTACCGAAACACTTCAACTAAATTCAGACATGTGCTAAGTAAAAAAACAAGGTTATAAACTTTGGGGAAACGAAGTTTACATTATCTCTTAATTAATTCAGAAGATTTCATCTTATAGCACCAGTCTTAGAGAAGGTGCAAGTGTTTCGGCTGTGTCGAATTATGGGCTGGGGATTCGACACAGACTTCCGCGAGGACTTGGCCCTTGCACTACATCGCGCATCTCTGAGTAAAATTTTAAGCATTTCAAGCACCGCTTAGCATATACCATCCTCTCAATATATAAATGTAATGTTTGTGCCAAGTTCTCATCTTATGTCTAGTGTTGAAATGAATGTAAATGATATAGTTGTTAACGTTAAAAATATATCGCAAAGATATACTGAGATTATATCAATAAATGAATATCAATTCCCAAATTTGTAATTTATTAATTCTATGTCCCTTAGTTTCACCCTTATACTGTGATAGATGAGTACATATTAGTCGAATATTTTCAACTTCCAACACTGAGGTATGTCGGACGGCAAGATAGTTCGTAGTTTCCTGAACCAATATCACCGACTTAGTTCTCAAAATTAGTAAGTTAAAGTAGCAATGGGTCCGCTGGCATGGCAACCCTCGAGTGACCGACAACCGATCGGTCAAATGGGAAAGAAAGGTTATCGAGTGGCGACTACGTCTCGGCAAGAGGAGCGTAGGTCGCTCCCCTACATGATGGTATGACGACCTGAAGAAGACAGCGGGAAGCTGCTTGATTCGGAAGGCCCAGGAACGGAGTGTGTGGATGGAGTGACGCCGAGCGCCGATTAGGGGAGACCTATGTCCAGCAGTGGAAATCGAGAGGCTGACGATGATGATGATGAAGTCCAAACAATGTTAGGAAATTCCACTGGCAGCCATGTCTTCGTATGGAATGTTAGCCAGTATCGTTAAAAAAGTACTTTGAATATTTAACGTATTACAAGGCGATTAGGCCTTCCGATGGTAGGTGGTCAAAGCATCGTATGGACTTTGCATTGATGTCATTATGAAAAATCTTACACGGGACCAGTTTTTGAATTTACTAAGTCGTTGACGCTAAGATCACATAACTCGTATCTGTACTTCATGACGATGTGTCAAGGACTATCGATTGTTTATGACTCCTTCAATGCCGAGCGCGTTTATTCTTAAAGATAGCGTATCTATTTTTATAGATTCAGATAGAGCTGCAGGAAATGCTATTTTCGTTTTCTTTTGTTATTAAGAACATCTTAGGTAGAGAGAACGATAACATTATTTATTTCAGAGCTCCGATAAGGTTCCATTGAAGGAAAGCTTATAATTCTACAAACTATTAATAAGGCACTTATTGCATCTCAAAAATTGATAACAAGGATTCTAAAGTAACTATTTATTATACCGTGACGCTAGGTGCTTTATAAGGTAGGCAGAGAGCGTCGATTGTTAAATATCTCGATCCTCACAGAACAAACGTTTCTTCTAAATTCAACACACTTTTCTAAATGTACGCCGACTTGGGACACTTCTGACTACTGTTGGCCGAGAGCCGTGGGTATTTCTTGTTACGCGTATCTATCAACATTCACATACACACTGACACATGATATACGCATTACTGTATATCAGTTTTGCTATTGTTTCTACAAATCTGAACAGTCACATATGGTACAATATGTAACAACTATTCATAAAAAAACCTTCATGCCTGTACTCTCTGATCAGGTAAGCAGGAGTTTATCTGTCCTATTCTGCATCCTATCATGGAATAAGAGCTGAGCCTATTGCTATATGTCGGATACAAATTCAGGCTCCGAGCGACTATAAGGAATTTTAAGTTAGTAAAACCCTATAGTACCAGAGCCGAGGATCGAACCTACGACCTATCGATCAGCAGGCGCAGTCGTAACCGCTTCATCAACGATGCAGTACATTTAAATTATATCGAATAAAATAAATTCATCTTTCTTACACGTGTCTAATGAAAAGAAGCATCAAACTGATAGTTTCCTATTGAAATTTTTCTGAGAACTGAAATTCAATTAAGAGGCAAAATATTCTTTCAGAGTAAGACGACAAGCAGCTTAGAATAATTTCCTTGAATGATATAAATTAACTTGAAGTAATAAGCTTAGTGTAATATGAGGCTACAACATTTAGCTTTTATTAAAATAACGTTGCAATAGGTATTTCTTTATTATGATCATAATATTAAGAATAGTTTAAAAAACCAAACTGGCGCGTTGGTAAAGTGATTGCAAGCGCGATTGTCCATCGGGAAGTCCTGGGTACAAATCCCGGGTGGGGTACTATTGGATTTTTCTAATTTAGAATTTCTAGTAGTGACGGAGTATAGTAGTCTCGGAGTCTGGATCTGCGCCTGGTGTATAGAAATAGGCTCATCACCTATTTCATGGGACTTAAACGTAACTGGTGAAACGTGGGAGTGTACCCCTCTACTTATCCCTTCGGGGATTAGAGGCGTGATGTTACTTTTTTTTTGTTACTTCTAAAACATCACTTAAGTACGGAAATAAAAAAAACGTAACTTCACGCCTGTAATTCCCGAAGACGTAGGCAGCGGAATGCAGAACACTCCCACATTTTATCGGTTACGTTTACGTCCCACCATGGAATAGGTGGTGAGCTAATTGCCATGCATCGGGCACATATCCAGACTCCGAATCACTATTAGAAAATCTAAAATAGAAAATGTTTGTAGTGTCGATCCGGGAATCGAACCCGGGACCTCTCGATCGGCAGTCGCACTTGCAACCGAAACGACCAATGAGGCAGGCAATATGGAAGAGTACGGAAATAAAAATCACAGTATCCAATGAAGTTTTTAATTATGCAGCGACTGAATGAAACCATATACTGGTCGATTCCTCAGACGATATTAAATCATTATTAGTTCCAAGAAATATAAAACGCTTATGCTTTAAACATAGTTATTGAGAATTTTTTCATTCAATTGGCACAAGAAACCCGCTTGGTGCTGCTTTTAAATTTGTAACTAAATAGTTAATTTTTGCATCCTTTTCCTTTGCTTCATTATCTTAAAAGAGGCAAATGCGTCAAGATTTTATAATTTCAAGTGTAGGTATTGACTAGCTTTTTTTTCCATACTTAACTCAATTTGTACATAATTTTACTAAGTATACAAAACAAGCGTTGAACTGAAACGTAAATTATATATAAACTTACGTAATACCTAATATTATAAATAATTATCTTCGTCATCCCCAATATTTTTACTATTCCACTCTTGGATATGAACCTCTTTTTAGAGTATGAAGTATAAGCAGGACTGTATTACACTTCCCTGCCTAACTGTTCAGAGATTACAGGTGTGACGTTAGGTATTTTCTAAGTATTATCGCAATTGATATTTAATATAACGTAGTACAGTTATAGATAGTTGTACTGCCTATTGGTTAAGAATTCAGACCCTCACTCCGGGGGTGCCGGGTTCAAACCCACGGCGCGCACCTCTTTACAAAAAGTGCGTTTTCAGTTTAAATATCACTTGCTATCATCTTAGAAAAAATTTCTAAGGTGTGTGAAGTCTGGCAACCCGCACTTGGCCAGCGTGCCCTTAACCCTCTCAATATGAGAGGAGACCCGTATTCCAGCAGTGGAATTGTAATGGGTTGAAAAAAATATATATAAATATATATTTTTAAGCTGTAATTAAACTCAAATGTTTATTGTAATAGCAAATAAAAAAAATATCTTTAACAAAGCTTATACCTATTATTATAACTTCATCTGACATGGAACTTCAATAGGAAAAAGTGAAAACAATTTTACGAAACAACGCATTTATATATCAATCCATAGTCATCCTTTTTATGCCGGGTGTAAAATTGGAACTAAGTTATTCAAGAATCCGTCCAGAACAGATCTGAGGTGACCTGAATTCTGTTGGGCGTCGATACTACCTGCATATTCAACGTTCCTGGTCAATTGCGGTCAATAGTAACCATTCTCAACAGATTGTGGCACGACTTCGGGATACAAAGTCAGAATAGCTTCATTCCTTTCATCTCGAAAATGTAGCAAATTTATTTATTGAAAAATGTTATATTTGTGAAACGAATTTTCAGAGCTTGAAACGAATTTACAGGTATCAAGAACCAGAAATAACTCGTGTATAGGAAAATTATATTTATATAATTTATAAAAGTATAATACATAAAAAGAAATCAAATTGAGGGTGTACTCACAAAAAGACTAATAAAAAATAGTTACAGATAAGTATGTACATACATGTAGACATTTACGAATATATATACATACAAAATAATACCATAATATACACCAGTGGTTCAGTAGCGACTATAATTATTTGATGGTAATGAATAAAATGAAATTCCATTTAGAATGTTTTCTATCTAAACTTTCACGTTACAAAGTTTTACGCGCCTCGGTGGGGCAAATATTCTTTAAAAGAGCCATAAAGATTACGCAATATATTAATATACATATATGTGTATATATTTATACATATATATACTCAGTCTTTTATTTCTTAGTGACATTATTATTGCCTTACAACTTGTTAGCTTCACCTTAAATATAGATATATTTATATGTATATCGGTTGTCCAAGGTTCCACGCGATCAGGATAGAATACAGATAGTAAAAAAAAAACTAAATTATGCGGGTACCCTTCAAGTAATATGGTCTGCAGCGCAGGAACCTAAATCACGATACAGCCAGCAATCCTGAATAATGTATACCGTTGACATATTGTTGTACCGACAGCAAAACACTAGCTAGTATACTTTTACCCTTCACCGAGCTTGGTGCTGAGTTATGAGATCATAAAAGAAATAAATATGTTTATCGAATTTATGCATTTGTAACAATAGTGGTATAACACTTTCCATATAAAATATATTGGTAAAATCATGTGATATATGGCAATTTTATTTTATGATAGTGCTCTTCGATCGTAATCACCCGTTTCGCTGGTTGTAAGTAAAAAATTAACAATTGCCATTTCGTGATAAAATTACATTTTTTAATAATTTTATAAAAATTATGCATCATTTTTTTTATTTCATTAATTAGTCAAATTAAAACAGTACTTAAGTGATCAAAATTAATTTGAAATAAAAAAGTAGCCTCTACCCTAAATTAAACTTCAGACCATCTCCATTAAAAGTTTTATCAAAGTGCGCCATTTAGAACATACAAATAAAAATAAAAGAACATACAAAGAGAACATGGAAACGGACGATACATTCAAAATAAACGGATTGGGCATTTCCGTAATATTTGTTTGTGTGTAATATATATTCATTAAATAAATAAAGTAATTAAATTTATGGAAAATCGATGAAAGAAACACACCCCTTACCCAGTATTTATTATCAGTAGGTACATTACTGAGAATGGCAAGTATCTGTCATTGAATTTTAAATGTACGTACATTCAAAGTCCAATGAAAGATACATATCATGATCATCATTATCAGCTTAGTCCCGTCCACTGCTTAACATAGGCCTCTCCAATAAGACGCCACTGAGCTCGATCGTCAGCTCGCCGCATACATAGTAATAATATATATATATATATATATATAGCATACCCATTATTTATTATGGTTCGATAGATATTTATATGAACATTAAACATACTAGTCATGGTCCTAAACATTTTATTCAGTACACTCTGTCTTATATAGTCCGTGTAAGTTGTGGCTTGATTTTCCAGCCAAGAGATACCCGGAGCGCTTTGACCTGTGACTACAAATATACACGAAAATCCTGTCCTTGACGATGAAAACATTAAATGGTACTTGTAGTGGTTATATAGCGAATGTTATATAAATACCCATAACGAAACATCCCGCACTTAAAACTGAAATTTATAATGATGATGAAAAATATAGTGAGAAAATACCATCACTTTATACAATATAACTGTATTACAAATATGAATTGAGGCTATATTCCACCACGCTGACCCAGTTGGCAGACTTCTTATGTGATAAAAGTTTTTATATATGTACATATATTGTAAAATATGTACGTTAAATCAAGATGATTTCCTTGACCGTTATAACAACGGACAATTTTAAAATTTGCGTAGCTAACGAAGTGACAAGATAAAATCTAAGCTACTAGACCAATAATAATGTACAATATACAATGAAGACTGGAATTTTGCATAATGATTGTTGACTCTATTTGGAGATATTCTGGTACGCCAAGTGGTATGTCCAGGTGACTACACATGAGACATATCGTTCTACTGATGTTCTTCCGATATCGTCTAATTTTAAATTTACGAGGGAAGTCCCCGAAAGAAAGTTATATTCTCGAAGATTATACGCTTTACGGCTTCTTCTTCTATAAACGATGTTTTCGCAGAACTATTTGAAGTTTCATCTTGTACAGTTTCGAACAGATGTCTCACTCTAATAGTGAGACAGTAACACTAATAGTGAGAAAGTCATATTCCATTACACAGTTTTTTATTACATTTCCATTTACATCGTGGTCATAATCTTCATCATTATCATCATCAACCTCTGCTCTGTCAACTGTTACATATATCACGCTCATTGAGTGCCACTGCATCCGGTTTGGATTTTATGTTTTAATTCCCAGCTTCAAAATCTTCGTTCTTTATTACAAGATCGGAGCATGCAATTACATGACCTTTAGCGATTTTCTCTCGACCAGTTTCAGCAAACAAAGTACCTAACGTTGTCCGGGCGAATCCGATGCATATTTTAACATACCGCTTTTGGTAAAGTGATAATTTTCCCAAAAGTGAAACAGTGACCTGGATTGCATCATGCAATGTGAAAATTTTCAAACCGGCTTTAGATTTAACTAATGTAACGCATTCGATGCTATTTGCGTGACTTTATTCGCATGGATTATAAGTTAGACCACTTCAATTAGAACTTTTCTTGAAAATTATATCAAATTTAGGTTAGTGTTGTCTTCACGATACTCATACAAGCAAATAAACCAAAGTCCAATTAAAACTATTATGAAAGTTTTAATTTTTGTTTAATATATTATATTATTATATTTTAGGCCACTAGAATGTTCCATTGTTGGTCAATTCTACAGATTTATATCACGAGAACAATTTAATAGATAAGAATGACGTTTTTAAAGTGTGCCCATTTTGTACATAACAATAAGAGCTTTATTAAACCTATATTTAAAATTCATTCAACTATCAACGTTTACAGGTCGAGAATTGCATATAAGCCTTTCCTTATCGACGCCAGCTGATTCTGTACCTTCAGAATTCAGTATTGTTAAACAAATGATATATTTCGAAAGTTCTTATAAATTCATCGTAGTGGCATAATATGGAACGATATAGATCATAAAACTTTAGGGTGGGAACCTAAAAGAATATTTTCCCAATGACCTGGAAATGAATATATAAAACTCAACCAAAACGATCCAAACACTTTCGACCCTATAACTCCGTGTGACGGGATCGTGGGTCTTATAAAATTTTAATATATCCAGCGTTTCGGCTAGAATATGGCATTTTTATTGGCAAAGCAATATCAATTCTGTGTCCAGATGCCATTTTGTTTTATTTTGGTTATAAAGTCGAATCCACTTACGTAGACTACGCGCCGACTTATTTCTATTGAAGGATTTATTAGAATGCTTTTTTATGGTAGACGGACATTTTGGTGAACTTTGCAGTTTCGGGACATATATGTACATATGTATATCCATAAACTCCATGACTCCTTATGTCATTGTATGGCATTAGGACATTTATAAGCAACTCAAATATAACCGAGCTTCTATATACCTACATCTAAAACTGCAATAGGATATAAATGTACACTATCAGACGCATACTTGAGAACTGAAATCAAATGCTATTTCATAGTATACTAAAATGATAAAGTACTTCGTTTATTATTCGGTTAAACAGCTGAGCAAACAATAATTTTAAAGACTTTCCATTGAAATAAGTAGTACCTTTTTTTCAGATCTTTTTTCGTTTCAATAATTTACTTTACATTTGTCTGTTTACATCAATATTTAAATGAATAAACAGATAATTCCAATACATTACTTGACACTTGGAATATGCATAAATACGAGTACATTTATTATTAATAGAAAATTATACGTGGCAGGAATAATTGGTATCTTCAAAGCCGCAAATTACAATATTACAGAAATTCCAGATACGCTTGCAAGTTAATCTCGAAGTTATCCTGGAACGAGCAAGAATTTGAAAATTCTGAAGACCCTTTTACAGCCGACCGGTCGCATAACGAAGTTACATCTGGTCTGTGAAATGGAATTTCCTCTTCAAAATAAATTTGCATTACAATAAAAAATGTATACACATTCCACTTCAGATGACTTATTACTCAATAAATCAGAAAATTTGTTCTTTGATGAAATGAAATATTTATTTTTGTCGGTTTGTGGCTCATGTTGGTGTCAGAAGGGTCCAAAATTGGCGTGCGTGTATGAAGAGAATGATGAATGTGTGAAGTATGCCAGGTCTATAACGATATACATACCATACATGACACTGGGCAATCTCTCTCTAATCTTTCAGGGATTTGACATTATGGTATTGTTAGAAGAAGAATAATTTATTTGATTGACAGTAGAAGAAATTTAAAATAGGTGACGTCTGTTGTCTATAAAAATGGCTTGCGAGCTCAGTTTTGGGACTTTTTGGGATACTTCTCGTTGAATTCACTTGGTAAAAGGGGAACCTCTGCTTGTGTGAATGGTCAAACTGTCTTTTCTGCCTATTAATCTTTGTTTGTAATAGATTGTTAAAGTGATTGTGTTACAGTTAGAAAGCTCGATATTTTGTTAGTTAATCTAAAATCCTGTAACAATTAATAAATAAGTTCTGTGTTATTTGTTTTTATTTTGTATTATTCACTTCTGGTTTCCTAAAGTTATATTATATATAACTTTGTGTGTGTGTGTGTTTAATGCTTTTGACGTAACCATGTTGATATTTGGAGGAAATTTAACTTTATTTTTATTTAAAACTTGTATACCCAAAAAGGTAAAACATAGTGTACGCATTTTATAATTTTGTGATTGACATCTGAACTATCTATATGCACAAATTAAGTAATTTGAGTAAATTATAAATAAACATTATTTAATATCCAAAGTTCCAAGTAAAATTTGCTTATAGATACATATGTACGTCTTTATAATATACTTCATGTAAATACAAGACCTTTTGGTTTGAGTAAGTTTTGTTAGGCACTGAAGTTCTGAAGACGAAACTATTTCAGTCAACATCCTTTTATGTGGGATACATGTTATTACGAAGTACAGAGTGATTACAAAATGCGGTGACACGTAACAGTACTTTTTCATTATCATCTGAAACTGAGTCCGAGGGTGTCAGTGCAGTGTCAGGCAGGGTGTCACTTGAGAACTGATTAGCCTTGACACCTGTACTCTTTGAATACAATTTTTAAGGATAGCGGCAATACTGTTACAGATTTAAAGGATAAGGCTGTTGATGAACGTAAATGTGACAGAGGTGTTTTAATTTAGTATGCAATTATGTGTTCATTTATTTCTTAGATAAACGATAACCACTCTAGGTTGCAAGACCACCCCTTCGGGGATTACAGGCACGATGTTATGTTTTAGGTATGACGCGGTATCCAAACGAGCTACTCATATCAAATTGCGCCTTACGAATTTACGACACAAACTCTTACTCAATGGCAATAAAAATCTACAACAAATGTCCTGAATCAGTAAAACAAGATACATTCAGTTTAAAAATCACATCAACAGCTAATTTATCAATGTTTTTATTCTGTTCATGAGTATTTAGGTATAAAGAAACTTGGCATTTAATATTAATTATGATTGTGTTGATTGTTGACGACTGTTAATTATGTTATGATGTTAATTATGTTATGAATATATTAAATTACAGCAGTGATAGCCTAGTGGTTAAGAATTCAGCCCCTCACTCC
>DWDT01004909.1:0-10812 GCA_018245595.1 Microceris scylla
TTCAAGGGGTCACCAATAGATGGTCTTATTGCCTAATGTTTTTATGGCAATTAAATATAATCAGTTTCTTTTGTTCTAGAATATTTGAAAGTTTCGATATAAGGACATTGTACGGCCACTGCGTTGTATTTCAAGCAATCTGGATCCACTTTGCCAACAAATATTCCCTTTAAACCAACATTGTAAGCCACGTGATCTAATTTTTAACTGATCTAAGTGTAATAATATACAAAGGTATAAAAGATTGAATACACCCATACAGTAGATACTAGTTATAACATGACACCTAAGAATCATATAAAAAACTATATCGATTTACGTTATGAATTGCCGGCTTATAATATTTATAGTAGATCCGCAAAACGGCACGTTGCACATAACGAGACATAACATTAAATGAGAGTCGGGTCGGTAATAAAACTCGCCGCGGATGATATAATCCTTTGAGCGGAGCTTCCATGAAAGCACTCTATTTATGGCCAGTAAATTTCAAGACTACGATTACTATTGGGTTTTAGTGCCGCTCTAAATTAGAAGCTTTCAACTTGTAGGCATAAGGGTTCATTCACATCTGTGCATTTCCACCTGTGTAAATCGACACGAGAATCCGAGTTAGAACGGCAACGCCAAAAAGTTACGATTAAGTTCTGCATTGCGTCAGAGAACCTATTATAAAAGCTATAGACTGTAACACTAAACTTAATAACAACTGTTTAAATGAAAGCATGCTGACTACTACATTAAGTTACATATAAATATGTTTTTCAAAGCTTAAATCTCGAGAACAAATCGCCTCATAACCTAGTTTCACAAATCTTCTAAAACCAACATAATACAAACCATAGAATAACCATACAAACGAATAGAAACAAAAAAAAACATACTCGCATATTTTGCTACTCTTCGAGAGCTTCCAACGATATTTAATATTTATATACTGGCGACATAACTGAAACAGCACAGACTCAACAGGACAGATAGAGCAATTCGGTTGAAGCGGCGATAATTTACATAAGTAAAGTAAAACCGCATTATCTAACGCGTCCATGAAAGATTTATCTGATCGTTTATAAAATCATATACAAAGCGGGCGAATTCCTTCGAGCGGGTGTGTCTGGGAAACCACCAATTACTTAGCTATTTACTGAAACGCGTTGTTGACCGTTCACTAGCGAAATAAAGGGTTTTATACCATATACAACTATTAATTAGTCACTATGTTCTCAATAATCACATGTTTGATTTGCTTCCCGCAAAGGCAGCAGCGAGTTATCAAGTCCTTTTACGTTTCGTACTAATTAGGTAAGCACTTCAGCGCTACTTGCCCGAATATAGTTTTGGATTGTTTGCGTAGCTTTGATTTTTTTAATTTTAATCAATTAAGCAACATTGTCATCTCTATATTAATACGTGGATAGAGATCGTTGTAAAACTTTTAACCATATTACATGTATGACAGTGTGTGGGATTTCGCATAATTCACAGTTTTATATTGGGGTTTGTACCGAGAATTGCAGAAATCTTTTTAATATATTTATTACAATTACATTAAATAAATAAATATTTACTGGTTATGTTCATATTTAATGTCAAACAAGGTATACCTTTGACCATTTGATATAAGAACCTCAAAAAAAATCAACAATTTTTGACGTAGGGTTAAATATCGACTACCACTTGGCCAATAATGCATAGTAAATACAGTAAATACTATTAAATGTCTGTAAACGTAATACATGAAGAACACTCCACACCGATAATAAAAAGTGTGCTTTTATATAATAATGCTTATATAAATAAATAAAAAAAATGGTTTCCATAATATTCCAATTTCTCGCGCAAAAACAATTTTATATTCCTCCGATCAGAAAATATATAATCCCTAAATCGCTCATAGCTACTTTTAAAAGGAAACTAAACATAAAAAATATTACAAAAAAGACTCATTACAAACTATAGTCGTAGACCATAAAGTAATCATCGTCTCTAGTCGTAAAAATCATGTTTTAAATCCATTCAATTTTATGTAAAACTTCCCAGCTCCTCTCAATACCGGGTGAGAAGGAATCCGATTAAGTTAGTTCACTCTATTTGTAGTGAATAAACAAACAACACTATTGTGTTGTTGACCACTGGAGACATTACCATTCAATGGGTGGAATGAATGGGTGCTGTGTCACTGCGATGAAATGAGTGGCAAATTTGTTATCCAAGACAAAAAGATGACTGGAAAGTTTAAAGCCGGCGAATTGTCTTGAGCAAGAATTATTTAACAGAACACCACAACAAAGGACCGCTACAAATTATAGAGAATGGCAATAAACCAGTACGCAGACCATTAAAAGTTGTTTCCAATCATTTTTAGTGGCTTTCACTAGAGAACCTTCATTACTCCGTTTCATTTTGGTTCAATTTTTCGACAGATGTACATACGTATGCAACGGATGCTGTTTATTTATCCAGTTTCTTTTATTTTTTAATTATACTCGCGAAGTAGTAGACGGGCCACCGTAAGTGGTCACTGTTATTTTATTATTTCACTTTATATTAATACCTTACCGCTAGTTATCCGATATTATTTTGGTAATTACACTAAAGCTTTGTTCTAAAATAGTCTTTCTTAGACGAAATGTTTTTCACAAAACCTTTTAATTCGATATTAAGAAATGAATTCTCTGAATTAAAATTCAATTCATTAGTAATATCGGAATGTTTAGAATAAATAATATTCAATACATTGTACATTTGTTTTTATACGTTATGTCTGTTCATTGATAGTGGATAAAACGCAAGACCTTGTTTCCAGGATGAAATTCTTCAATAACTATGGTTGATTTTTAAAGTAAATAAGCAACAGGAAACCATTTAATTTATTTAGTTCTTAAACAGAAATCTAGGTCAAAGGTGAATAGGTATCTACCTACTAATTACATACCTACTCGTACATACTACAAAATGATAATAACACAAATATCTATTGTAGATAAAAGACAAAATAAATTTTCAGTAACTAACTTTTTTCCCGTCGGTCCGTCGCTACTTATTTATACATAATAACAGAAGACGGATATTGGAACGTCTAAATGGATTATGAAGATGGCCATTTTAGTTAATCGGATTCAATTGAATCTGGTTTATGATTTTAATTATAGGGAGGAGAAACGAAGCGCAGATAGGGATAAATGGGTAGTGCGTGTGTGAGAGAGATTGCGAACGGTTAAATGGCACTTGGAGTAAGCGATAATGAGGGTAGAACGTCAGGAAATACTCTAAACAGGAAATGAACAAGATATATGCTTAAGACGATAGGCTTCTCTTGTTCATGGGAGTTCTATTTTAAATACAAAAATATTAATTAACACTTTATTTTCGAAATTTGTTTTAGATGTCATACAAGACTGGTATTTCTAATTATTACTGATACTGGATAATATTAAAAAAAGCTAAATCAAAATTACCCAGTGCTAATTTATGCACAGAGAAATAACTAACCAAATTCATCCTCGGGACTATTTATTATGGAAATAACTATCTTTAACGATAATAACAACTAACTATTTGTAAGTCCCTCTGTAACACAATATAAAAAAAAACTAAATGTAACATCGCACCTGCACCTCTCCGAAGAACTAGGCAAAGGTGTAGTACACTCCCACGCCCGACCGGTTATGTTATACGTGCCATTACGGAATAGGTGGTGAGGATATAAATAAAATTTGAAACTACCTGTCATCCTATTAAAGGATAACCGTTAATAAATTTAAAGCGACAATAATTCAACAATTCACGATTGTATCTGCCTTAACTATGACTGATTCTAACTTTCCAAGTTAACTATTATAGAGTGTCTGGCATAATTGTAACAAAATAATGCTACCGAATATAAATTTATGACGGACTTGTAAATAATATTGCAAGCTGTATCTCTTCAATGATACAATCTATAAGCTGATGTCACATCACGGAATCAATAGCACTGGGTGTGTCGTCTTGAAAGAGATTTTATCTGAAAGATTTACTTACCAGGCGTGGCCCACGCGACGTGGAGCAGGAAGACGAGGAGCCAGACCGTTCTGTGCTGGATCAGCGCCCACCGCACCATCTCACTGCAACAATGAACACATATTACGATCTAAAACTTAAAGGAAGCCGTAGTCGACTATCAAACTCTACTACGAAGTATATTTAGTATCGTTAACGTTCTGTTGAAACATTTTAATTTCATTTATATTTGGTGTTGTGTATCAGGATCAATTTTTTTAATTGTTGTACTGTTGGACACGTCTCTTTTAAGAGTGAGAAGTGCTAATGCCACAGTACGCTACGCTGGTCAAGTGTAAGTTAGCAGAGTTATAAAATATTTTTAGGTATATTTATATGAAATATCAGAAGAGTTCCAATCAAAGTCAACGTTTTAGTTATATTCGTATAATACTTTGGGTTACTTCGTAGTATGAACTTTTATATAAATCAAGAGGTCTTACAATGTATGTACCTACGTAGGGATCATTTTATAGAGCCTCGTCGCTCTTAAAAACTACTTAATAGAAAACTTCAATCTGTATTTAATTTATTCATATATTTTATAAAGCTTTTATATCATATATTTTATAACTTTATATCTTAATAGGTTTCGTATGGACGTTGCGTTGATTACCGGACATTTTAGACAACGGGAACCGTTGGAGTGGTTGCAATGTGATGATCTTTAGTTCATCAATAGCAAAATATCATGGAAAATACCTTGCCACCGGCTAGAAATTAAAAAAAAAATATTTTATGCGAAAAAGTGTGAGAATATGTATGAATGTATGTATGTAAGACTGTCGTACAGTAATGTAAGTGGATGTGTTTTACTAAAGAGGTAATTCGTATCTAATAGCGAGTAATAAGAGTTCAACTGCTATCTCCCGTACTGCGGAACCGCTTGACACACTAAGGGCTACGATAACTAGAGAATCAAATAGCCTTGCAAAGAAATTGCTATTTAATCCAATGCGATTATCACCCTGATCCATTTACAGATGTAGGAACTTTATTCTGTTTGTTTACGGTAAAATTAGGATTGTCTATATGAAATATGTATGTTTGACGTGAAAATTTTATTTTAAATTGTTTTTCATAATATATACACTTCATAGATTTTGTAAGAGGAACACGAAGAGAGATTTCATATTTGTGTTTTACGTTAAAAAATGTGAGACTAAAAGAAACCTTTATAACGTACAAAAGTAAAAGAAATTCAGTTACTTATGGAGACATATTTAAATATTCTAAATAAACAATAATTTTCACAGAAAAAATTATTGAAAAATTCAATAAAAAAAAAAATTCATACAACTATTTCACATCTGGGTTTATCGAACGCTCCCATGACTTGAAAGTCGCCCGCGTAACTCACAGCAAAAAGCGGACTCGAATTACTTATAAACATTATCTCGTCGAGTAAATCATCGGAGGGCTGGCATTACGTAGACACGGGCCGAGGGCGGGCCGCCGATAAACAAGTGACGTGATGGTGGAAGACTTGTGTAAGCCTGGTGATTAGTTTCCATAGGACAGGTGAACAAAACCTCTATATATGTTAAAGGTGGTACATCACATATGTTGTAATTTAACATTTTATCAAGTTAAAAGAAAACTAACCTAACTCATATTTTTAAAGCAGCTAACGATTAAAAGAGGTACAATAATATTTTAATCCTCCATTAGTTGCGTCAGTGCGAGTTATTTTAGACGCCTATATCTGACAGTGGACGGTAGTAGGTTGATAATGAGGATAATTATTAGTTTCTATATCATCATCAAGATTAACTCTTTCGTCGTTCCTCTATTAAAAATTAGCCTTCTCTTAGTATGAGAGCACCATGTGACTAAGTACGGGTTGTCAGACTCCACAAGACATAAATAACGTTTTAATAATTGCATAGGAATCCTCAGCATGTTCTCCTTGACCGTTAAAACAAGTGGCATTTAATCTTAAAGAGGCGCATAATTTTGCAATATCACAGGTCAGGGGGCCAAATTCTAAATCGTTAGATTATCACAGTTACGCTTCACTTTGGAAGACCAAGTAATTAATTTGAGATTGATATCATTTATATGTTAAGTAAAGACAGATTACTGCTACTACATTCACTTTTTCCATGGAAAATCAGTCCAAGGACAGATACTCTTTAGTAAACAAGTGTCATAAAATAGTCTGACCTTCGAACTATTATATTATAAAGAAGATACGAAGTTATAAATAAAACCCCTTATAAAACACATGGCAATAAAATAATATTTGATATACATAACAGAAATTATGGAACTTATCTTTAAGCAGCAAGTGAAGCACTAGTTAAAAATTTACGAATGTGTATGTACAAATTTTGGTTTTTGAAAAACAAAACGCTGAATGCATCGAAAACCGTGTCCTCGTTAAACTATGTCATATCTTGCATAAAATATGTATGATTCTGACAATACCGGTTAATAAACAAAGATATGAATGTGTTCAGCGCTATAAAATCCGAATGAAAAAGAAAGCAAGGTGTCAACTGACAGAGGCTTGATTTATAAATCTTGTCAATGCCGCAACCACGCCAGTGGGGGTATCACGCTAAACCGCCCTTTCGTATGTAAATCGGATACATGACATATTTACGCAACCTGCCCGGCAATACAGAGCTCCCAGGCGTAATCAGTTAAAATATAAATAAAACTACTGTAATTTAGTATACCCAGTACCTTTAAATTTCTGAGCTCAACTTGCCTGGTTAAAACGGTTTTTTACCACTTCATTTCTGGTTGATTTATGTTTGAAAGCATGATTGCACTGACTTTGTAAATGCTAATACGTTATAATATCTATTCATTTATTTATTCACATTTATTTATCGTAGCTATTTATTTATAATGGCAAAAGCAATAAAAAATTGGGTTATTTTTTCAGAAAGTTTATTAATCAAAAGTTTCAAATTTATGACATGAAATTAAAGAACAGATATCGGTCAAACGACCACATCCGGAGTCGATTTTTTTATTATACTGGGGTATCGGGGTTGAGTTCATCTGCCTATCCGCACTTGGTCAACTTGAACGTGAACAGCCTATGGCCAATTCTTCACATTCTGAAAAGAGACCTAAGTATACAACAGTGAAACGATATCAGGTTTAAAGATGATACTTATTTATCTGGACGCAAATTTAAGTACCTGTATAAATAATTATATTACACAGTTCTAAACACTTGGGACAATTTGCACATTAGTTACCCATACAGGACCCAACTGAGCTCAACGTTGCTGAAGAATAAATATTATATAGAATCTACAAGCACGTCAGGGCTAAGAGCGCCTCACTCGATACATTACGGGAGAGATTATGTAAGTACATCGTATATATTAATATCTATGCAATAAATTATACTGAGCATCCACAGATTAAGAGAACATATTCGATTGTGGTAAAGATGGCAATAAATATATGTAAATAATTTCATAGTACTGCAAGCACGATGTAATTCAGATTTCTAAATGTAAGGGAATAAATAATGCTAACGCGTTGGCAGTCGAAAGTTGTTTCGATACAATGCATACAAATAATGTTCCAAGCGAGTAAGCAACAGAAATATCCTAAAACGAAATATACGCGAAGGGTCTTAGGTAATCAATATTTGAATACATGAATATTCCCTTGGTATTGGAGGCTTCAGTGGGACAATTAAAGCAAGGCTTTATTTAAAGTCGATACGTTTCCAGTAAGCACAATACAGGTTTGACTGTAATAGTTTTAATAACAAAACATTGAGTTTCAACTTAGATGTATTTTGTTTTTAAGATTACATCATTTAATGATGTACCTACATGTGTTTCATTATTATTTATATCCTTATCTACTGCAAAATTTTTTTTTTTTTAAGCCTATTACAATTCCACTGCTGGAATACGGGTCTCCTCTCATATTGAGAGGGTTAAGGCCATACTCTGCCACGCTGGCCAAGTGCGGGTTGGCAGACTATCCACATACATCCACATACAACATTTATAATATCACCCTTTTGGTCGTAATATAAATTGTTCTTAACAATAATTCTTCTGCGGGTGTGGCGGTACTCTCGAGTAAACCATGTACCACTCACTGGCTTGGAAAAAAAGTACTCGTGTATTACCACATACAATTTAATAAGGATCAGAAGATCTTCGACGGATAAAGTTAACTTTTTAACTTTATCCAGACAGATAAAGTTAACTTTATCCGTCATTTTTTCAAATGATATTGAAAACATCTGTACGACGTATTGAATAATTTCAATTTCTAACCCTATAGCGTACGATGCGCAAGCTTGTCCTTTGTCGGGCCGTAATAAAAATCCCTTGCTACTCTATATTTGGGAACATATCATTTGATAGCATTGCTTTTATTTATTTCTTTTATAGGAATCCTTCGATATCATAAAGATAGTATCCGAAAATATGTATATGGTCAACGTGAAAAATTTCGCCAAAGCTGCGCTTGTCGCTTATTTGAGTTTTCACTCACGTAGAGTAATTATTTTCTGATAACATTTATATGATATGCTAATTTCATTGTACATAAAACTCTTATTATTATTAATAAAAATATACAATCACACTAGTACATAGTTCCCATTCCAGTAGTTTAATTTATAACATACATTGCATTCCTAACATTTTAACTTTAAATCTTGAGCATAATCCATGTAAAAATACCTCTGCTAACAATTTTTTCGTATATAATCGTATCAATACGTATTATAGTACTGACATAGCTATATTTATACATATTACGCTAAGAAGTTATAAGTATCAGAGATCGCTGAGAGCTATTCAGCTAACGTTAATCGTATACGTATAATCATATTTATTGTACCGACCACAGTCAAGTACACCAAGCGTCCTGAACTTAATTGCCTTGGAAATAATATACACTCGTGCCACTCATAACGCTCGGGGACTCACAAGAGGAACGAGATCTTCCCTTCTCTAACGATTAATTCAATAATAATAAGCAGCAGCGCCAAATATATACGTACGTTGATGTTATTATACGTAGTCGATTTAATCCGTTTGAATGTAGATATTGAAACAGATTTATTTTATAAAATATGCATGGCAGTAATTCAATTATTGTTTGCAATATGCAAAAGTTAATCCGGATATTGAATGATGTACGTAATAAATTCGACTTCTACTACATTGATGTGTAACGCCCAAATTTTATTGTTACTGTAGCTTAACTTTAGTAATGGAACTTTATAAGGATATTGTCTCTGTAGATTTATGCAAGACATTTATTTACCGATTCGTTTGCAAATTAGACCATGGTTTTATCAAACATCCAAATGGTCCACCTTCATTTCAGAACTGTAGACTTCCGTTCGTTATATAACACAAATATTTCGGGCAAGAAAACTTGGAAAGTTTTAATGAGCCAAGTAATTTCATTACTCAGGTGGACGTTCAAAGTCGTCAAAACTCGCGCTAATAAAATTTTCAATAAGATCAGTAAGTTAAGCTACGTTCGGAATGCGATTCCAATCTTGGGACTGTCTTTGTGCTTCGCAGTTAAGTGGGTTTGTTCCTTTGTTCGGTATAAAGCGGAGAAGCATTCCCGGGCCGAGCGACGAATAAAACCATAAAATGTATTGACTTCAAAATGTCTTACCTAGATGCAAATTGCATTTCAGGATATTATACTAGTATGTGTAAAGATTCATCGCAATATTAGAAATTTGAAAGCCCTTCTATATGTCGTCGTTGTTTCGAAGTTAGTGTTAGTGATAATGATGATCATAGCACGAAAACTAAGTTCTTGTGCAATAAATAATTAAAAATAGAAGATGTGATAAAGATAGTATGACAAAAATGAAAAATAGGGAATAATAGTTAGTACCAACTATTAAAGTAGTTCCAAAGTGATTAAACTCCGCAGGCGCGATTTATTGCTATCATCGAAAGCGGCGAAGTTATTATAACAATAATAACCCTTTCGGTTGTTTGTCCGAGGTGTTTACCTGTGCTTCGGTTCATTTTTTAGCTTTGTTTTGTAATACACAAGCTTTTACTTTAAGAGCACCCATATATTTATCTATGGATGAAAAATTGTTTACAAAAAATTTCAATTAAAATTGAAAGATTTTCTATTTATAATATGGAGTATAATTCGAAGATATTTTAGATAATATAGCGATATATATAAGATATATAGAATATTGCGTTATTAAAATACCCAGACAATACTAGCTTAAAAATACCCGGTGAAGGCAAGTTACCATTGGCACTTTCAATAACACCACATAAACACATTATATAATCATGCCTTCAAAAGACATTTAGCTAGCGGGGGATTACGACACACAACGACTTATTTGAAAATTCATGATGAAAGACGTCTTGTAGATTAAGATTTATTTATATACCTATGTAATATGTTAAATATATAAAAACATTATCAATAAAGAAGACAAATGTGACACATAAAACGTTTTGCAATTCTCGCAAGCATTTCTTGTTTCGCTCAATCGCGATGACTTATCTGTAGGATTACTTCAGGTCTTTGCTTCTAAAATAAAAGCATCATTTCACTAGATTATATGCATGTAATGTTTCTTTTGTTACCTGAATTGTAATTGAGTGTTCAAGTCTATTAGTTAGTTTACTTATGATGCAATACCATTTCTGAACAAAACCATTTCTACACGCTGGCCTATTGGAAATATTATATAAAATACTCGTACATGTTATACATAGAACACATTTATTTTTAATATAGTACAACGTATACACTTACATTCGAAAATATAAT
>DWDT01004910.1:0-10812 GCA_018245595.1 Microceris scylla
CGCACATGCAACCAACGCGACCAACGAGGCATTTTATTTCATTTATAAATTTGAGTTTCACATAGATATATATTATCATGCTAGGTGCCGTACGGGGTAGGCAGAGGTGTGTGAGGATAAGGATGTTAGGCAGTCGGTGCTCTCTGTTTATCTCGTGAATTTGTATTATTTTGCAAAAATGATATTTAAGTGTTATGTCTATTCCAAGACCTGGCAAAATATTATTGGGTTTTTAGAACCCGAAATTTCCACTAGTATCTCCCGGAGTCTGTATGTATGAGCCATATATGGCAAAAGGTTTACCGCTTATTCCATGAGTGGATAACTGGGGAGAAGTGGGAGTACTACACTCCGCTGTCCACCCCTTTAGGGAAATACAAACGTAATGTTATGTTATATTGTACAGATTCCATAACGTATAATGTATCTTAAGTAGTATTATTTTTAATTTATGACGTCCAATTGTCTATTTCGAGCGATAATTAATTTCAAAATTACTTCGGAATCACAAGTTAATTACACAATAAACGCTAAATGGGATGTTAATTGAGTTCAAAGCTGAGAAGCTTATCGCTAATTAAAGTGTGAAAACGAAGAGGAATTTGTCTTATTCATGCCGTGCTGCTAGATATTCCTTTCTTCTGGGGTAACATTACAACACGCTGTTTCCCAGACAGCGTGTCAAAAGATTACAAAACTGCTCCAAAATCCTCTGACCGACCATAGCTAATAAAATCGACGAAGTAAAACATTAAGTGTCGTTAGAAAGAAGATATTTATTTATCTGTTCACGTTGATGTAGGTATTTACCATCAGGTGAGTTATCTGTATATTTGTCAGGGGATAGATTAAATGCTAGGAGAGAATGGCATTAGACATTAAATACGCCCTCGTAGCCTTAGTTTAAGGTGTTATAAAGCAGTAAATAAATAAATGGATTCTAATCGGGCCAGGTTTTTATATGACATACTATTTGCTATATGTCAGTGTCTCATTAAATTGTTTTCAATAAATCGGTCACAACATAGGTCTTGCTTAAATTACAATTACATTTACAACAGCGCTAAAAATAGTTATATTTAATACAGTAATATAATTGTTTCATTAACTGTCTATACATATGTATGTAAAGCAAATGTGAATAATAAAATCGGATAAAATAGACTTAAACGTATATCCATATCTCAATCAAATCTGATGCATCCTAAGAGAAAAGAAAGTCAAAAGTACGTTTAATAGACGAACATTAAGGACTATTGTCAGCACATAAAATCAGTCAAAAATGATTAGTCTCTGGCTACCCCTGTAGTATATAGTCTAGATAAATATTTATGTATGTATAAATACAAATTTTTTACCATTCCTTGAATTGTTTTGAATTGAGTTGTGCTTCACGCAAATACATATAGAATTTGTAGTTTTATATACGGTCACCCTTCCATTTTTGTGATTTTATTGGTGACCACCCAATAACCATCAATCGTTTCATCCTTCTATTGTTTTATATAAGTTTGCCGTCAGAATGTGAAATTTTGAGTGCATAGCCCAGCAGCTGGACAAAAGCAGGTTGGTGTATTTCACTCGCCGTTAAAAAACATAATGCAGACATACCGTGTGGAGGTTTCCTCACGATGTTTTCCTTTAAGGTTATTTAAAGCGATATCGCGTTTTAGATATTACATATAACAAAATATTTTATCGTATCCTTGTCACAAAGCAACGTCTATGGCATTTGTACATAACAGTTATCCCTGTAAGCTCTAGTATAGACTCTAAAGTATACAGGAAAACCTTGGAAAGGTCGATACAATGGCAAAATTATGATACGATAAAACCTTAAGCATCCTTGCATAAAGGACTTTGGTAATTAATATAGGAGCGCATTACTCTTGATGATGAATGTGACCACTCGTGATTTGTCCAAATCGAGTCAAATTACGTGGATCGTGCCCAAACTTCGAAATTTCCATAATTTTACACGAATCCTCTGCTTTTCTATTTAGCTGAATGCTTTGTTTTTCTCCTTACAAACTTTAACTGTGTCAAATCTCACTCTTGCGTGGATCGAATATGCTTAAAAACTAATACAAAGATATTCTCAGCGTATATAACATATACATTATTATAGAAATATGTCAGTATATTGTAGATTGTGTTTCTATTTTGAAACATATCCTATATGAATATTTGAACCGCTTCGGTTCAACATTTTACATACATTTTCGATTCCAGTCCTTATAATTAAATTGAAACATGTATAAATAAAATAACTAAAATGTATAAATAGGTAAAATGACTATGGCCTTAGCCGTCTCAATATGAGAAACATGTACCTATATCATCACTTAATCTAAAAATTATATTTAAATAGTAAATTATTTTATCTCTAGTATACGATGAACACTCACAGTCTTATATTGAATAAACAATTTATAAAGCAAATAAAGTTTATAAAATTCACTCTTTCGGCGGACGTTATCGGAATCAAATTTATATCCAGATTCCTGGACGACCGTGCTCGCGGCTGATTTACTTCCAATTGATAAAACACCTCCATTAAACTTCTTTATTTTGACTTCTTGTAAAAAGGAACTTTAAGAGTTATCTGTTTGTAAAATTAGCATCTGCCCTTTTAGCGGCTACAGTTGAACTCATGCTTAAATCGGACTGAAAAGATTTTCAATCAGAAGTACTACAATAACCGAGGGGATAGGCAGACTTCACACACCTTTAAAACATTAGTGAGAAGAGAAATGTACGGTTGTTCACATGTTGTTCTTACTAATAATTGTTTTTTACGTGTTGCCGTTCAATTTTTTGAAAATTGTCTTTTATACTAATCTTGCCCTGATAACAAGAAACTTAACAAAAAAGAATTTGGTGCAGTCGTTCTGAAGTTATGCGCGTACATGCATTTCGGCGATTCATTTTCATTTATATGTATGTTAGCAATCGAAATACAGCGCCATTTACTTTGTTATCTAAGTTAGGTAGGTCTTACCAGATTAACTAACATCGCCATCTGTTGGAAACTTATATATTAATCAATACTATAATGATTTGTCATATTAAAAAAATTTGAATAAAAATATTATGCTCATTAATATGAAATCAAATATAACCTATATTTTAAGTTGGATAAACTTACATACCTGTGCGGAACTTTACTAAAATAGGTCTAGTAGTTTCGGAGATTAGTTTGGACAAACACCGTGACACGAGATTTTTATATATATAAAAAAGTTAATATATAAATTTTTATATACAAACCATTTTAGCACACATTTCATTATTGCGTTTCTTATTGGTGCTAGAGGTAAACCTGTTTTGATGTTATGGAAAACGACCCATATTACGTCAATGAAGGCAAAAGGAATTCTGTTTGTTTGTTTGCTGTGTTACCATTTCATGTTAAAACGGCAGAATCAATTATGATAAAATTAAATTTGGAAATATATAGGTAATTTATTTTTTTCTTTTTCACTGTTAGTAGAAATACCGCCAAGTATTAGAGTCATAGTCGGAATGTTAAAAGGATAAATAGTTATGTATTTATATATTCGTAGTCTTAGTATTTATATATTCGTAGTTAGACGATACAAAAACCAGATCGTAAACAACTAATTCAACGAATTCGGTTGCAAATTTCCTTTTTTTTATTTGTTAAAATCTTCACCTGCTTGTAGGTTACATTAGCTATTTTTGCTATATAATTGTTGTTAGAAAATTTGCTATAAACTCAGCAACATAGAAATATTCTTTCAATCAAAAATAATCAAAGTTAACAGAAAACGGAATAAATCATTACTTATAAAAAAGACAAAAAAAGTAAGCAATGAAATATGTATATTATTATGATTATGAAAATATGATTTTTTTATAAGAGCTTTTTTTATCACACCAAAATACCTATACTTTATATTAAATTCATCATAGGGCATAATGATTGAAAACGTAACATGACGCCTGTAATCCCCGAAGGGGTAGACAGACAAATGTAGTACACTGCCACGTTTCATCAAGTTACGTTTACGTCCCATGGAAAAAGTGGTGAGGCTATTGCCATAGACCGGGCACAAGCCATACTCCGAGACCCTACTAGAAATTTTAAATTAGAAAAATCCAATAGTACCCGACCCGGAAATTGAACCCAGGACCTTCCGATCAGCAGTCGCGCATGTAACCACTCTACCAACGAGGCAGCAATTATACTCGTACATTATTATTTTTACTTTTTTCATTCCTTTCATTATCAAATACGTGCATAGTCATTTCGGCGACTTTATATCGTCCTTTATCTATTTAAATAGAGTTATACTGTTGTTACCAATCTTTTGGATTCTATGAAGGCTATGATAATAGTTTTTTGCGCACTGTACAGACACGCCGCTGTGACGTCATCACGCAGGTCACAAGTTATTGTTTGCGAGTTACACATGCGGACAGTACCTACGTAATCTAAATCCAACTTGGGAGGTCATGACCAACATTTGTACAAAACACAATGTTTACACAAACAATTGGTAAAATAACGGTGTACCGGTACAACGGTATAACCATATATGATAAAATATGTATATACAGTTATATTTTATGGTTATTCAAAGAAAATCGGGAAACGTGTCAATGTCTATATATGTAATGTTTGTGTATTATGCGTCCTTCTTACTGTAATGCTGTACATTGTGAATGTTAGTAATTATAATAATGTCGCGGGACAACTCGGACATGGCCATGGGATCCCAAATTAGGTAGCGTCTCTGTAGTGGTAAGCAACCAGCTGATAAGCTACATATGTACATTTATAGATACATATATATGTATACAAATAAATACCATAATTTACACCCCAACATGAAGAATGATTCGTGATTAACAAACAAATATTTGCTCTGGATAGAAGAGATCTCAGAACTTCCGGCTAAAGAGCTTAAATAATTAATCTCTGGAGAAAGTGTATGAAATTAAAAAAGATGAACATTTGAATTGAAGAGATCAAAAATTGTTTTTTCTTTTCTGACACTTATCGTTTTATTGTTCGATACAGACGTCGTATCTGTATTAGAGGCTTAGCTGGCCTACCATACTGGCCTGTTGAGGGTTTGCAGACTTCACACGCCTTAGAGAACAATTAAAGATCTGATACAATAGCACGAAATAATTCTTCTGTTCTGCTTACTTTAGGAGAACATTAATTGTACTCTCTCTCTCTCTCTTATAGGTACTAAGAAATGAAGTTGTACAGGAGAGCGTTTGAAGAATATGTTGGAATTTTGTTTTTGAATTTTCGAATCAAAGTGCAAAAGTAACAATAATAATAAAGCTTATATGCAGAAAATAGAAACCGCTTTGCTACGGTTAAAATAGAACCTCGAAATGGTTCAAGGTTACCCCTTTTTTACGGTATGTACGTTTTTTACGGTTCTTTTATAGCAACCCGTTTTTGGAACTTGTAAAGTGCATGCCTGTATACCTACATATGCACTTGTAAAGTACATATGTAGGTATACCTATATGTATATTCCATATTTGTATGATTACCACGGATACATGAAACACTGAGTATTATTAGATATACCAACTTGAAATTTCCTATAGCAGTAGCACAGAGTCTGGATTTGTACCTGATGTATGCCAGTATTCTTATTCTCTATTCCGTGCGACGTTTAGCATAACCTAAGAGTACTACACCTCTGTCTACCCCTTGGGGAAATATAGTCGTGACGTTATGTTAAATATTGTATACCACTGGAGGGTTGACGGCAGAGCATTGACCTCACCTTTATTTTTTTAAAACACACGCAACTTTCAATTAACGTCACTTAACAGTGGCTTTTACCGCTCACTTGGTAATAAAAATAAAGCATTTTAAAAGCGCTTTGAAGAACTAACATTTCTCACTACAGCAATTGTGAATACTGTTTTCAAAGAAAAGAAACTTTTTTTTTATTTTTTTCACCTGCTGCATCTCATTCTGATGTTAAGCAAAAGTATTTGTTTTGTTTTTTTTTTGTAGAAATAGATTCGCGTTTGGCTACAATCGCACCAGATAGAAAGCGAGATGCAGCCTTTTATGTAGCACGCTCGCCAAAAAGTGCCTATTCACTTTTATTTTTAATAATTCTAGCTTATACTAGTCGGGGAAGATGGACGCCCGCAGAGAGATCTGTTAATTCGCCGTTCGTAGCAGAAAGGATTTAGCGAATCGCTTCGTCCTGCTTAGAGGTGTGTCTATGAGATGTTGAGATGTCATCTGGTTAGAAGGCTATATTTGTAAAATCACCAAAACACGAGGGTATCTTAACTTACCACTCAAGGTTAGTAAGTAGGTAAGTATATAACTAAAGGCTGGCAAAGATTCTGATATCATTTAAAACATTTTTGACATTCCCTTTAAATTAAATATAAAAAATATACGTTTGTTATGTAATAATAACTCAAGTTAACCTTATAAAACAAATGTAAACCAAAAATCGAAAACCGAAACCAATCAAATTACGGAAGATAGAGCGACTCAAGTATTAATAACTCTTAAGTTTTTCCTCGCTGCCACAGTTTCGCCGTGTCCACGATCCATGGAGCCGGGTTGAAATTTTGATGTATATAATTACACATTTAACCCCGGGAATACCGTTGAATATGAAATATATAATTTATACAGTATATACAGTAAATGGATACATGTTTGTAGGCTTCAGTGACCAGTAATATCGTGGGAACGTATGCTATTTGCTGTCATTCCAAATTTGATCTGAACGAACGTAGGATTTTATTGCAATTGGCAATAGCAAATTAAAAAAAAACTGAAGATGTTCCAAAGTGCAATATAATAAATAGCAACTGGTGAAGCAGGACAACCATATTTAGGAATAATATATATTGACGTACAAGGCAACTTAAATCACAGTTTAACTTTAAGAGTAATTTATTTATAAATTAACACAATAACAAGTACGAACGCGGAAGTACAAAAGTTGTACATTATTTTGCCTTGCAAGTAAATCGTAAACAATTTTATGAAAGCGCTTTTGAACGCTTGATAAAACTTGAATAAAAATATTATAAATACAAAATCATAAGTAATATTTAATGGTAAAACTAGATATAAACAAATGATATTGTTATTGCTAAAAACTATTAAATACATATATAGCACTTAAAGCACACCATAGACATCATGAGTTAAAACACCGGAAAAATAAATACCTTAATATTTCAGTGAATAACTTACTTTTCAGCGCTTTCCCTTCTGGAGTACACCGGTGATTGTTTATCAAACACTCTACATAGTTTTTAACCAATCTCTTGCTGTTGAACAGCGCGTCAACATCTAAATAGTCATATCGTGAGTCGTATTTGGGCATATTGGCCATCGCGTTAATGTCTTGACCCACAACGGCACAGCACGCACACACACACAAAATAATAGCTGAACGCATTTTGAATTTAAGAACTGAAAGTTCGATTCGAAGTATTCGAAATTCGAAATGTTAATTTTACGTCACATTGGCGCGTATTGCAATTACGCGCGTATTTTAACGGTCACATTCGTGCGCGCGGCTCGGCTCGCCGTATCGCTGTGGCCCGCTCGCGCTCACCGCGGCGTTATAAGGTATATCTCGCAATCACCGCTGGATCCTGTGCTCTAAAATACATGTAATATGTTATCCTTTTTAATGTTTTGTACAACAATTTTATATTAAACCATATTGACAAAGGTGCGCTTGGTTGTAAGAGGTCACAGTCACTTACTTTTATTAAGTTGTACATATACTTAACCTACTTAAATTAATCTCAGTGGTCATTGCAGCCAGTCTTCACGCCTGACTGAAAATAGCATTCAGAAAAAAAATAAGCATTGTTATAGATATGATATGAACTTAGCGGTGTGTTATTGAAGGGGCCTATGTCCAGCAGTGGACGGAAACGACTT
Source organism: Microceris scylla (assembly GCA_018245595.1). NCBI lineage: Eukaryota > Metazoa > Arthropoda > Insecta > Lepidoptera > Hesperiidae > Microceris > Microceris scylla. Next base: position 7,934 of record DWDT01004910.1, read on the forward strand.
GATAATAATGATGGTGATAGATATGAGAAACGAATTTACGTAACTTTGTAATTTACGGCTTATCATGTCATTCATATTATCATCATATCATTTTGCCTTTTTTTTCTCTAGAAGTAAAAAAAAAATTTCTCATTGTTTCAACATGAATCAAAGATAACCGGTGTGATTCCAAATTAATAAATTTTTTTCCTCAGGGATGTATAACGAGTGTCAGATATACAGGAATAATTAGATACATAATATAACACACGTCTGTATTTTCCCGACGAGGAAGGCAGAGCAGTTTATGTTACATATCCCACAGAATGTTTCTTAAATAATTCAGTACAGCCTGAATGTAATTATTTTAAATTGTATAACATTACAATAATGTACGGAACCGATAATGGGATCGAAATGGAAAAAAAATATTTTTCTAGTTAAATATCAAGTACCCATAATACTACCCGTAAAAACCGTGTCGCAACGAAATCTGCACGTGGGTATATTTTCCAAAATGTTCTGTAAGGGTTTTGAAATACGTTAATTTATATAAAGAGCGCGATAAAAACAAACTTACCATCTTCATTCTAAGAATGAGAGCCGTATTCTGCAATGGAACGATGATGGTGACGAAATAGAAGCATTTAAGGGTGCTCTTAAAGCTAAAAACCCGTTATATTCCAGCCAGTTTGAGACATTTATCATACCTGTCAGCCCATAGTAAAAGATGGTTCTAATGAAGGAAACGTTCATATTAAGTTCAGCGGGTATTATATGATTTTAGAAGCAACACAGTCCATTGTGGCGACGCAGCCATTCGGAACCATCACGTATTGCTTTATATATGCATTAAGGCGAAGTTGCATCACCGTTCTGCACTGAACCGTGGCTAGGGTTGCCATCTACTCTCGTTAGGATTTCCAATGTCCAGCTAACACTAACCAAACAGAAATATGTGTTGTACAGGTATGATATTGAGGTGCCGTGGAGGTAGAACCTTGTAGTACCTGGCTTTATTACGGAATTAGGGTTCAGCACATGTTCTCAGCACAGCTCTGGTCATATAGGCACTGCACTTGAACCACGTTTGAAATAAGAGAAGTTTAAAAAACTTCGAATGGTTTTAAATGAGCTATCGTTGAATATGTATTATACGAGTATGTATATAATTATAGAGTTGGTACTGATAGCTATTACACAAGTGTGCGTTTGTGTGTGTATGCGTATGCATTTGTGTGCGCGCGCACATATGTGTATGGCAACGGCGAGACAAAGAAATACGTTTATAGTTCACATTATTTGTCAACATAAAACAATTTAAATATATTTTCGTAAGTGGCAGCCCTAGCAGTAACGCGACAGTATCCAACTACCCGTACAGTTTCCGCAAAGGCTTATCAAATTGTTTGACTTTGCAAAACAATACACATACACAAACATGAGAAACAAGACATCTTATTAGGAAATAAGAAATATTCTTGACTCGTACTTTAAATGATACTTAAACAGTTACCCGAGCAGAATAAAAAATCTGTTGGATAATAACTCAGGTAAATCAAGAAGTATTCACGTACATTTTATGTAGATATTCAAAAATACGATTAATTCGGAGGAAACAAAATAAAATAAAAAATAAAAGAAATATAACAATCGTCTTTTTACTTGTGCAAATTATGGAAACAATACTATGTTTCATGCATTTAGTATCATTTTTTCGAATTTAGAACCCAATTTTAATTGTCTATATGAAGTGGTAGACAAATATCTTCCCAACTGGTTGAATGACCAGAATCCACTAAATAAACTGTGTGAAAAAAAGAAGTGATTACATATTAACAGTTTGACATTTGAATGACAAAAAACTTAATTATCTTTAATGGAAATAAGCTGTAATATTTCTGTCAAGATTCGAATTTTGGAGTACTATGAATTATAAAAATATAATGAGCAATATATGATTTCTTTTCTAAAAACTTTACACACGGACACTCGGTACTCAGCATCATCATCATTAATTATTGTGAAGATGATTCACGACACTAATATTGCTTCCGGAAGAAAATCGACACCACAACCCTCTGCTCAGTAACCAGATTCATTAATCAATGAGCTTCGGATCCGTAACTTTACAAATTATTTTGATTTTAAAAATCGCATACAGGTATCACACATCACTTGTAGATATAACATTTAGCCAAGCCTGTATTCCCCGGAACCATATAGAGAGTACACTTAGCACAAATCCAAACTCTATGCTACTACTGACAATTTTAACTTAGAAAAATCCAGTAACACTTTTGTTACATTTTTCTACTCAATACGATAACATGTATAGTCTAGATCATCATCATCATGATCTAGACTATAATAGTCTATAGTCTAGATAATAAAACAAAATATATGTCTTGATTTCACGAGATAAAACAATCTTATAATACCCATTTTCGTTTCGTTTCACAAAATTCAACAAAAAAGTCAAAACACTTTCTGTTCTGCAACGATTCAAATAAACCAACATACGTATTTTGATTCACCGGAAGTTGAATTTAATTATTTTTACCAATTTAAATATTTATTAAGCGAAAATGCGGCTTGATAGTGGGTCAAAAAAGTATACAACAATCACACTTTCTAGCACGTTTTTGTTCTCGTAAGTGTTATTTAACGACCGTTAAATTTGTGCTATTTAACACACAGCTGTGAATATTGTTACAAGCGAAATGGAATTTTATTTAATATGATATACAATAGCAGGTATAACAATTCAAAAACGTAACATCACGTCTGTAATCTCCGTAGGGGTTGGCAGAGGAGTGTAGTACACTCCCACGTTTCACCAGTAACGTTTACGTCCCATGGAATAGGTAGCGAGCCTGCTGTAATACACCGGGCAAAGT
>DWDT01004911.1:0-10811 GCA_018245595.1 Microceris scylla
CCTGAGATTAGCGCGTTCAAACAATCAAACAAACAAACTCTTCAGCTTTATATTATTAGTATAGAAGTATAGATATCAATAGCTTAATTAAATATATGCAAATAAGAAGTGGTAGAAATTATTTTGGTATACTTACATATGTGCATAATATCGTTAATCTCTGTGTATGAAAGCCTAAGCATAGTGACACCGAAAGAATTTGGCACACAACCAATTTTATATAAACCTACTTAATCATAATTCCAGATCCTTGGACAGTCTACAGCCGGACAGACCGACACATTCAATGGTTAATATTTATTTAGTGTATATATATACATATATATATATAAATATTATAAAACCGTAAATAGGTCAGACGATAAATCGTCATGCGTCATTCTAAAATCAAACTTCGAAGCAAATGGAATGAGGAACGGACTGGTTCATTCCATTTTAGTTCACTGATATCCAGACATGGACAAACAAATAATGAGTATTTCGATTTAATTGCATTACTCACGTTTGTTTGTGCATTTCAGTTTTGCGACATATTGAATAGACTAATGTTTATACTCGTATATGTATATGTACAGTTGATGTGATCCCAATTCCATAATTTCTATAAATTCTGTATGTTTACAGTGGTTAAAAACTGTGTATAATTAACTTAAACAGAACGCGATATTGTATTTACTATGTGCATAAAATGTAGAGAACAAGCCTGTTCGAGTCAAATAAAATAACATTCTGTATTAACATCCACAATAATTTTATTTTTAGTTATTTGAACGTGCCCGCGCTGAATGAACCTAGTTCCACTCGCACGATTATGTAGAGCAAAAAAGTATATTATCTCTGTCTTCGTTCGAAATTTAAAATTTATAATTTAAATGACTGTGTGATTCTAGACTAGTTAACAAGAAATTATCTTCCTTTCAGTTAAAAAAGTTTACGTTGGTAAATAATATACAAGCATCTTTATTTGCACTTTGGTGCCTAGCCTCGTATCGGTCATCAATCGTATTTGAACTTACATATAAACTGATGGTATTGCACATCATACATAAACAATAATATATTCTTGTGAGAAATAGGCATTTTGTGCTAAAATAAACTTACTTATGCTTCATATTACTAAGAGGTACAGACAAAACAGGATAAGGCTGATGTCATCACAATATAAATGGTCTTTGATGTATTGTGTCGAATCATTATTTTCCAGACGAAGTCGCGACAAAGAATGAGCAACGGATGTACACGATTGATCCCGGTGCCATATTGGCATGTTTATGAATGACACACTAAACCAACCATTATAGCTGTTGTCTGTGCAACAATTTGCATGTCTCGAAATAATAATAAAAAAATATTAATTCCGATTCTTCAATTACCTATTATGAGGCATGATAAACACCTAAAACAAAATTTCAATACGGAGTTCCTAACCAAAGACTAAAATTGTTGTATCTGGTTCATTATTGCCAAAATTTTCGCCACTAAGCTTAATTCCCGCCATTTCTACGTGAACTTGACAGCTAGAAGCTCTTCGCACACATCTCAGTTGCCTCTAACGTTAGCAATATAACTTTGTCACTAAGAATTTACGCAAACGTGCATATTTATACTCATTCCTACCTCTTCGGGGATATACGTAACATCATACCTGTAAACCCGAAGAGATAGGCAGATCAGTGTAGCACAATCGCACGTTACATTTACGCCCCGACAATGGAATAGATTGCTATGCATTGGGCATAAATCCAGACTCTGCGCTAGTACTACAAATTTCAAGATAAAAAGTCAAATAGTACCAGACCCGGAGATCGAGCCCAGGAGTTCTCGATCGGTAGACGCGCTTGCAACTAAGTAACCAACAGTCTTCGGGGGGGATACACAGTCGAGATGTTATGTTACACGTATTTATTAGTATTTTCAGATAAGTTATTTACATGGATATCAGATAATCTACATAGAAAATGAAGATGAAGTTTTTTCAAAAATTTTGATCGAAAAAAAAAACAATAGAACATATATTTGCGCTAATAAAATAAAAATGAGTTAATTAGGAAATCCGTAAGCAAAAAAAAATATTTTGAATTGCAAATTTATAATACAATCCACGTGTAAAATTTTTAAAAACTTGAAAATTACAGTCAAGTTAAAGACATTTAAAATATAAATTACTATTTCTTCATCTTGTCAAATTCGAGTACGAATTTGTTTTATAATTACTGTCGGCACCAATTAAATACTAATTTCGGACATTATTAATTGGTTTTTATTAACAATCGCATTAGGTATGTATACGCACAAAAAGTCTAGTTTTTTGTTTTTCCCTGTACAATACGTCGCTTATTACACTAATAGGTAAATACACGAATTTTGTGGTGCCTCCCTAATTAGAATTTATTTAACGTCATCATAATGATATAACCATCTCATTGTCAATGTGAGAGGAGACTCATATTCCAACAGTGGAATGATCAATGGGTCGATTAATTTAAATATTAAATAATTATACAAAATTTGTGTTATTTACATTAATACCATTACGTGTATATTCGAAAAATGTTGAATATAAGAAATGAAAACGATTAAAAAAATCCTAAAATAAACTTTCGTGTATGAAGACTGATGAATGTAAAAAAATTTCAGTTCTGAAGAAAATAAAATTCTGTTAAACAACATACTTATATATTTAACGGATATTTATTAGCGTAAACAAGGGATTGGTGTCCATAATATGGTGCTACATTTCATGAGTAATCTCAATACTGACCACGGGACTGCTATGAATCATAGGAGAACAGAAATTATAAAACACATCCCATAATTATACATACAAACGATCGTTTGTGTTGTTTGCCCACGTATCCATATGTATTGTGCTATCGGGTTTTTCTAACTTGAAATTTCTAGTAGTAGCTCGAAGGATCTATACCCGGGTTATGGCAATAAGCACACCACCTATTAAACAGTGGGATATATAACTTAACCGGAAAACGTGGCAGTGTACTAAGCTGCCTACCCATTACAGGACTACAGGCCTGATGTTACGTGCCCGCGTGTATGTAAATGTATAGGTATACAATGGAATACTTTATACTTATGAGAAATGGAGGAGAAACACAATAAATTCGTGATAATAAATTAATATTCGTCCTGATTGATGTCAAACATTTGCTTTGCAATCGTTAAAGACGTCGCTGACCGCTATAACAAACAAAAAAATCCGTATAGTTTACCGATACAACAATCACGATGATTATACATACACGAATAAAAGAAGGAGGTAACCGTGATGACTCATAATAAGGAGGTAGGTATGCATAGATTGGTGGACGACTGCTGTAGATTCTTATCTACTAAAAAAATGTTCATCTCTCATTCAATCTACCTCTATGCAACAATCTACCTCTATGCAACTATATAGACATTCCGCAAAACATCTCGACCTTCAAACGAAATGTACATGGCAGTGGAAAAATAATTTTCGATCATAGTCGTAAAAATTCGGTCAACAAAATAATTTGTACGCTATAACATTATCTTACACGTGTATTAATTTAAGAATTCGTCGTTTATTAGGTTATGAAATGTAGATCAATATGTCTGTTATGAACGTTCTAGAACAAAATATGGTTGTAATGTAAGGATTTCATAGAACTTATTAAATGGTCAGAATATATTTTCTTTTAAATTTACATCTAAATAATACTTTGTAATGAACAAAGTTGGAACAAGATCATCGATTAAAATAAAACGAAGATGTTGAAAACGTAGCTTCAGATTTAACTTGACAATATAGACTTCAAGTGGGATTTTAAATTAAGGTCCAATTTACAAGATACATACTATAACATAGGCTTGAATAATCAAGTAATTTAGACAAGAACAAAAATACATATATTCTGTGGTACTAAAAATTCACGACATTGAAAATTTAGTATACACTTGTCAGAAATAGGTACATTACTTTACCATTGTGAACGTAAAAATAAACGTTAATGAGTTCTAAAATGCTCTGAAACCGATAACAGCTAAACGATATACAAAGATTCCTACCTGCCTCTACATTATCTACCTAGCCCTATCTGCGTGTCTACTTCTACCTACTTTATAAGTTAATTACTAAACACATCACAGGACTACAACAAGACAACATCTTTATTCAAATTATCTCGTAATTGCAATACAAAATTAAATGCAAAGTCCGTTCCGCACATGCAATAAATAAGGAAAATAAAGGTCATGTAAACACATAAAGGTATGCACGTAGACAGTTTTAAAGTATTCATGAACTGAATTAAATAAGAATCGCAAAAAATATCTCCAGTTGATTACTTCATTCACATTATCGTCGAGGAATCTTGGGTCTTCCATATCAGTCTGCGAAATAATGCTGGCATGTCGTAGAACGGGTACACCGTTGAAACTACCCGATAGTAGGTCATTTTTACTATCTTAATTAACCTAATTTATTATCATAACACAAAATTAATAGAGCTCAAAATTAAATTAATCGAATCAAATATTAACTAATGGATATAATTACAAGACAGTAGAAAAATTACGCAATTAATAAATAAAAAATTTGTTAATTTGTATCAAAAGTAAGAGACAAAGTAGCAAAAAAGGATGTCATTGTTTCAGCTAACAATTTATGCACGGACAAGGTCGTACTTATCACAACAGTGCATATTATACTGTTAGTCAAACTGCGCATTACAGAAAATCAAGTCGGTGAGCTTTAACCGCATATTTGCAAAAATCTAGTGTACCTGATTTTTTCGAAAGTGCCTTTTTATACAGCTTCTACTTATTTCAACATAAATCAATAAGCATCCCTTTAAAATTTGCATTTCCTTTTTCCTTATCGTTCTTTGTTTGTGCACTTATAACCATCTGCAAAGGTCCGAGACGGCCATGTCAGGTAGGTATGCATAACTACAAATTATTGTTCTTCCATCACTAACTATAAGCGTCATAACAAAGTGCTATTTACGTTTTGAATACAGCGTGGTAGTATTAAAATAATCGCAATGCTATGTGCATTATAAGATCAAAGGGCTTACGGGTATGAACGTTTTAAAATTCCCTTTAGGTTTGGGCCGTTGCACTCTGGGCTCGGGACTCGTCAAACCGGCCCGCTATCAGTCCCGCGGTTCGATTCATCGCGCGCGAGCCCGTGGCCAATGTTGGGATATCACCAATCGTAACTACGGGCTATATTCTAACTCATTATTATGAAAACTCTTACCTATAGTTGGTACACATTAGATAAATTACTAGTTTTTGTTGTCTCCCTATGCTATTAGTAACTTTTCTTTAATAATACAGATAAAAATCTTATCTGTTAATTGCATTCGGTCGTTCTCTGGCGTTTAATTAAGATAAGGATAAATAGACAATACTTTAGATTATCTAATAGTTCTGATCTGGGTTTTAGAAGGGTGTAAAATAAGTAGGTGACAATAATGAAGAAGCTAGGCGAGGCCAGATTTTAGCAATGTCAAGATTCAAGTTAAAACTGTGAAATCGCCGCACGTGCATATTTTCACAGACGTATATATTTTCAGCGTCATCTCACGGCTACTCATAATTGCCAATTAGTTCAACATTTGTCAATGTCAACTTATATATTTTAACATAAATCCAACGAAGCTTACGACCGATTCCTTGCCAACAGTCTTCATTAAAAAACAAAAGCTTATGCAATGATCCAGGTTTCAAGAACAGCTTCTGGCAAACATATTTAATCCTCATAATATGTTCAAGTACTTCACAAATTTAGGCAATCGTATAATATTTGTAGTATTTAGTTTTATTTAATGGTATAATTCGTAAACAAGGAATAAATAAAGATATTATAAAAAAACTTTAAAAATTTTAAATTTAAGAAAAAAAAACCTAGAGCTTTGAAGTATTTAAATTTTAAAAAAAGAACTGCAAGTTTGCATAAAATCGTTACAAATTGTACGAATCCAATAAGATGCGTACAAAAATATCGAATTGCCTATATATTTGCATGCATGGACATACTAGCAATGTCTTGTGAATGAATGTAAAAGATAAGATTTGTCCTATACCTATCTCAAATTTCTTAAAACCTCAAACGAAAGCGTAGTCCGAATTTAGCACGTTACCAGTGCTATCGATTCCGAGAAACAGCTGTTTATTTTAAAACCGCGATGCGGTAACGCAATACACGCGGCCGACGAGATCGTCCTAGGGATATTCGCGAGGATACTCACGTCGTCGATATCAAGACGATCGGGATAGGATTCTTCACTCGGCACTATCAATCACTGGTTCAAAACACGGCGCGCGACCGTTTCCAAATAGGCGATCGCGCTCGCGAGATATATTTAGAGCGGTAATACGACACCGGGCGCGGGCGTCAGTCGATAGGTCGTGTTGCTGTGGCGAGCTGCGGCGCGCGAGTGCGGCCCGCGCCCGGCTCGCGCTCCCCCGCCCCGCGCCGCCCCGCCCCTCGCGCTCGCCCGCTGCCGCAGGGCGCGTCGGCGCAGCCTCCAAAGGACGATACCCTCGGTTGCCTACCCGACATCCCTTTGTGTAGTTTAGCATGGCGCACGACGCGCGAGCTCACCCGGCTCCGCGAAACGTCATCGTGCCTTAACTTTTAGCACGATCATAAATGAGGCGACCTCTTCGAAACAAATATTTAAACACTCAAAGTGCTTTCGGCTTCTTTGAAATTTGTCAGGGAAAGAGGAAAAAAAACACTACACTGAATATAAAAGATACTATATTCATCATCTCACAAACCATACAACATATTCCACATATACCTCATTAAAAACTCTATAAAAATAACTTATTTACCCACGACTACTCCTCTTCAACCTCGTCGTCTGTTGTGAATTCGCTCTCGTTGCCGCCCTGTTCCAAAAAAAAACATAAACAAATAATAATTGATAGAATCAATAATACGCACGTGAGATATTAAGCTTTTATAATTACGATTAATTTTTATTTAATTCACAAAATATTATATTCCTTGTAACTTAAATAACTATTACTACATATTATATAAACTTATATATAAATATGTCTATATGTCTTCAAGTTTTATAGTATTTAAAAAAGTGTAGTTATTTATACGTAACTCAGAAGTTAATTATTTGTGTGACAGCCGTCATAAAAATATATCCAATATTGCATTTTTAACGTAATATTAACTGCTTACAGAGTAAATAAGCCATGTTATGGAAATTAAGTAGCAATACGATTAATGAGTTGAATTAGCAAAAAAAGTTAAAATTACGAGTATATAAGGATATTCTTTAATTAACATAGCCTTACAATGTTAATGATAAGAATGTCAACAACACATGACGTATGGAGGATTTTTTTATTGAAGGCTCAAACGATAATGATATAATTGTAAAAATTTGAAAATACTATATAATTTACAAATTTTGTAAAAGCAACAAACATGCGGTTCTTGATTAGAAACCATAATAATACAAGATAAAAGGAATACAGGCATGTAACACTAACAATAAGCTAAAGAAAAAAATTGAAAAATACTTCATTAACTAGATCTGACCTACAGTATGTATATCAAACGTAGGCCTTGAAAATTAAGACTAAACACAAAGAAAGGAAAAATCTATATAGGCAAATTTTAATAACTCTATAGTATTTTTTTAAATAAAATCAACGCCTGTAATAATTAAACAAAGGGTTATTATAATGTCGAGTGAGAGAAGTCGACGAGTACAAGTCAGTTATTACGAGTTTGTAATAGAACGCAATTGTATGGATAAAGATAGATGAGCCTTGAGAGTTTTTTGTTCTATTTGTTATTAAGATAAACAACATCTATAGACCTGGCTGGATAACCCGGCGGCCTACTGACTACTTCCTCACGTCCGATGACGTGTTCTTATCGGAATTGAGGTCTGGGACTTGTTTTATTTTTTTTGTGCGAAGCACGTTTCCAGGTAGCCAGTCAGTATGGTGTTACTTGAGCTAGGCACTAAATTTAGATACACTTTCCGGAAATCTTCCTTTTGTTTTTAATCCACTGCATTCTTAGTATTGGCCGTCATAAAATTAAGCCCTAACTGACGTTTTGGTGTATTGTAAATATCTAGCACCTATGGGCAATTCAAGGATATTTGAATATTATTGCTGTTTTAGTCCTTTTATGGTTCAACTGTTAGATACGGATCGTAGAGTAAGAAGGTTAAAACCATAGTCTCCCAAGCTATCCAAGTGCGCGTTGACTAAATCATTAGGCCTTAGCGATTTTTTTTTATACTCTAAGGAGTACAGATTTCCTCACGATGTTTTTGTGCGCCGTTAAGGCGAGGTGCGCGCCAGGATTTCCATCCAGGACTAACAGAGTGAGAGTATTTTCTATTTGTATTTTGAGGCATTTTGTTTTCGACTTTGATATGACAATATCCAAAAACACTATTAATAATTCTTTGTCAGTGAATTTTCGTATTGTAAATTAGTTTATTGTAATTATTTCTGTTAGAAGAAAAAACAAAATTTCCCAAATATGTGGTTATTACATGATACACAAATAAGTTTTATAAATCCTACATATTAGCCACTCACCAATAGATGTCAACATTTAAAAAAAAAGTCTAGTGTTTAAATAGAAAAAAATCTAAACGCGTATAATACGTTTTTATTATAGCAAATGCTAAGTGATCATGATAAACGTCGGCCAAGTAAGTAAATTAATCAGCAAAATGATAAAGCCAAACTGATAATGATTTTCTGTAATGAAACGACTAATGGTTTATGGATAGACTGAGAGCACCAACCACGGCCCCGAGTTGTCTCTTGGATTATTACCACACATATGAAGTGCGTTAAGCTGGTGAAAGCAATATAATATGATTTGTGTCAATATCATTTTGACATTATGGCGTTGTCTTATCTAAGTAGGCCCAACTATCGCCCTTTTTGGAATAATGGCCGTTACGTTGTTATAAATTATTGTTACTGAAGTACATTGTGAATTAAAATGTATAACACTGAATCAATAAAGTTTGTTTAGAGTAGTAGCCTCACATGTCATTTTTACAATACTCGATATACGAAGCGATATATGAAGCCTAGGACAGTATGAACAGTAGCTTACCTGGTCGTTATTATCAGAGTCGGAATCACTGAGGTCCCACTGCGGGTGCTCCGCGGGCACGGCAGCCGCCTCCTTCACGTCTAGCTTCATGTCCTGCTGCTGGTCCATGCCGATGTATGAATCTAAACCAAAATGTTTCATTTATAAATTATTTTAGCAACGCCCTGTCGGAACTGAAGATGCTGCCATCTAGGCGACAGTGCTGCTATCTGTTTAGTAACAATCATGCTACCCACTTCAACGAAGACTCGAGTGGAAATATTAACTATACAGACAAGAGCTCATTAGGAAAAACGCGTTCGTATATATAAGTTTAAATAGGAATTATCCCAAAAGCACGCGCTTACTTATTTACACTAATATAGGAACGCCTAGTTGTTGAGTAGTTACGCCAAACGCGTATTCGCTGTAAGTGGGTGGGCGTGCGTGTGTGTGCGTGTGTGTGCGTGTGTGTGCGCGTACCGGAGCGCAGGCAGCAGGCGAGCGTGTAGAGGCCGGGCCAGCGCGGCGCCGTGAAGCGCAGCTGCAGCTCGTGCGCCGCCACCAGCGCCGTCACGTGCGCCGGCGCCGTCAGCAGCGTGTGCGACTTGCGGTCGCATATATAGCACCACCAGAACTCCTGCTTCTCCTGCAAGCGACGCCCGTATTGTAGTTTTAAATAAATAGAAAGTTTTATTACTAAATTTATGCTGTTATAAAGTTATCAATGTCTTATTTGTCATACTAACATTACTATGATTAATGAACTTCATGTAAACTGCCAATATATAGTGACGTCGCCGAACGATACTTTTGACATCTTGCATAGGTAAAACAACATGTAACTGTGAAAGGTGGTCCTTCTCACCAATATTTCCTGAGGCAAATAACAAAACAACGTTAAAACAGATAACCTACCAGTGGGAAGTACGGACAATGAACTGGATGCGAGCTTTTGGAGCGGCCCTCGAGGCGCTCCCGTTTCTGTATCCGCTTCTGGAACTTGTCCCACTGGTCGTCGTCGTCCTCCGCCGCGGACGACTTATCGCGCGACTCGTCTTCGGAAGCCGAACTGGCAGACGGGCACTCGTCGCCCGAGCTGCCCACTTCGGAATCTTCACCTGTTGGGAACGAATGAATAAATTATTCGTGGGAATATTAATTTAGATACATATCCCTGTAAATGAATATAATACTCACTAGATCAAATGACCTAATTACCCATTTGATTTCAGTTACATTGTGCTCAATAAAAGTAGAGTCCTAAAATCGTAAACAATTCATAAGAATTAAATGTAATAAAAATGAATAAACTGTTGTTAAACCAAACTGAAAAATATTAATAGTTCTAAAGTTTTAATAGATGTGATTATTTTTTTATAACTTTCTGTGTATTGATTATCAAAGTAGTCACATAAGCATCAGTTTTACTTCAACAGCTACCTAAGCACCTTATCTAGAGCTAATTAACATATGGCAATATAGCGATGAGTAATAAATGAAGGCCATATGCGAGATTCCATTTAAATATCAAATAAACTAGGTTAAAAGACAGATACACATATATGTGGAATTATTCATTATGATTACTTTTATTTTACTCACTTTAAAAACTCTTAGTAATAGAGTTGTTTTTTTTATTTATTTTTTTATTTATTTATTTCTCACAAAGCAGCAATGGTACAATATTAGATATGGTAGATACAATTTTATTCCTTACTTT